>VSMD01139298.1:33910-58525 GCA_008750895.1 Mirza zaza | reverse complement strand
AGGGCCTTGTAAATAAGACAGCAATGTGAGCACAGATGTTTAACTATCTTGGCCAATTCAGTTTTAAAAAAGAAAGAAAGAGAGAAAGAAAGATTGAGCACAAATACTCTCAAAGATAGAAAGGCGATTTCGAATCATAGGAGGTTGATTCTGTATGGAGGGGCTACACATGGTGTATCAGGCATGCGGAGATTCAGGCCTCTCTCTCACACTCACACAGACATTGATTGGTCACTTCTGTTGAGCATCTGTTCCTTGCTTCCCCCAGCAAGAGTACCCCCAGCTCATTTTCAGTGATGTGGCTTTGGTGATTGATCCCATCTCAGCTCTGGGGGGTGGGGGGTAAGGCCTGGTTGCTGACCTAGGCTGATCAGTATATCCCATACTCCTGGATATAGGAATTGATGGGTTCAAGTTAGCTCACAATTCAATCCAAGAGATTATGCTCATGTTTCTAGGGAAAAAGAAAGCATGTAAGAATTAAAAATATATATATTTTAGCAGATGCTACTAGCAGAGATGCTTTCTTTGCTCCTGGACATGAGTGGGAAGATATAGCCCTGGGAGCCATCTTACAACCATAAGGGGTAGATTGAGGTGTCTTAAAACAGATCCAACAATATTTGTTTCTTTTTTTTTTTTTTGAGACAGAGTCTCACTTTATTGCCCAGGCTAGAGTGAGTGCCGTGGCGTCAGCCTAGCTCACAGCAACCTCAAACTCCTGGGCTCAAGCAATCCTGCTGCCTCAGCCTCCCAAGTAGCTGGGACTACAGGCATGTGCCACCATGCCCGGCTAATTTTTTTCTATATATATTAGTTGGCCAATTAATTTCTTTCTATTTATAGTAGAGATGGGGTCTCGCTCTTGCTCAGGCTGGTCTTGAACTCCTGAGCTCAAACGATCCGCCCACCTCGGCCTCCCAGAGAGCTAGGATTACAGGCTTGAGCCACCGCGCCCGGCCAATATTTGTTTCTATTACAACTTCTTTTTTCCATTTTGAGCTTCTTAGAGCTCTTGGCAGAGCCAAGAAATAGAAAGAAACTGGGCACTGGTGATGATCATTTGACTAGAATCAACCTCTACCTGATCCAGATAAATCTTCAAATATTCTGTTGGTGACTCAGAGAAATTTCCTTATTGTTTATCAGTTTGAGTTGGATTTCAGTGACTTGCAGAAAAAATGGCAAATTACATAAAAAGTGAAAATTAATATAATCATGTTATATAATCAGAATATCTCTGCATTTATTTATTTTACTCAATTTTTTTTCCTTCACAGATTAGGAACTCAGATATACACAGTTTGAAGAATGGATACTATTGCTCAAAAACATTGAAAAGCCAGATCTTTATTCACATCAGGAAAGATATTAGGGTTTGGGGGGGTCAACATATAGCACCCCTCTTTTCTCTACCTGATCTCCAAAGCCACTGAGATCCAGATCACAATGTCAGCACTTACTGATGGGGCTGCTGTAGCTACGGCTTAGAGGTAGCATTGCAGTGGGCTCCTTAATGCGTCAGACCTGAACTGGACTTTGGCACCCAGCCACAGGCAGTATGGAACCAGCACAGGCCGGTTCTTGTGGCACTCTTGACACAAACAAATGAAGACTCCACTGACTTCCAGGAGAAGGGAGAAAGGAGGGGCATGGCTACGGCACCCAGTGTCTTATCTCAACCAGTCTGTCAATCCTCTTGTCGGGAATGAGATAAGAACCCACAGGGGCTGAGAGTCAAGAAAGTAAATATACAAAAATATGTAATTAGACTTGTGGCAAATACTAGAAAGGAAAACAAAGCCTTGTGAGAAAAGAACTGGGTGGGGTTGCTTTCAAAGGAGTAGTCTGGCTAGGCTCTGTGAGAGGACTTTAAAGCTGAGACCTTAATGAGAAAAGAAGTCTGCCATTCACTAGGGGAAGGAGATTAGAGGTGAGAGCATTCCAGGCAGAAAGATCAGTAAATACAAAGTCCCCCATGTGGGGAAGAGTAGGGGTGAGGGTGGGTGCACAAGATGAAGCTGAAGACATATGGCAAGGGCTGAATCATGCAGAGCCGTAAGCAATGGTCAGGTGTTTGGATTTCATTTTAAATGCAATGGGTGCTGGTGGTGGCTCACACCTGTAATCCTAGCACTGGGAGGACAAGGAGGGAGAATAGCTTGAGGTCAGGAGTTTAAAACCAGCTGAGCAAGAGCGAGACCCGTCTCTACTAAAAATAGAAACAATCAGCTGGGTGACTAAAAATAGAAAAAATTAGCCAGGTGTGGTGGCACATACCTGTAGTCCCAGCTACTCGGGAGGCTGAGGCAGGAGGATCACTTGAGCCCAGGAGCCTGAGGTTGCTATGAGCTAGGCTGACATCATGGCACTGTAGCCCAGGCAGCAGAGAGAGACTCTGTCTCAACAACAACAACAACAACAACAACAACAACAAAATGCAATGGAAATTTGTTGAACCATCAAACAGGAATAACATAAAATGATTTATGGTTTTAAAAGATTGCTTTGGCTGTTCTGAAAACAGCTGGGCAGGTATAAGAGCAGAGGCAGAGAGGTCAGTTGAGAATATATTGCAGTAGTTTAGGTGAGAAATCATCTAGAGCAGAGGCAGTGGAGATATACACAAGGTGATGGGTTTGAGAAATGTTTTTGAGCTAGGCTAGACATAGTTTTCTGATGGATTAAGTGTGGTTAAATATGGGGAGTAAGGAACATCTAGATTTTTGGCTACAGCAAAAACACATACTATTTTCTTCCTCCCACTCTTCCTTCCTTCCTTCCTTCCTTCCTTCCTTCCTTCCTTCCTTCCTTCCTTCCTTCCTTCCTTCCTTCCTTCCTTCCTTCCTTCCTTCCTTCTGTTAAATAAAACTTATAAGAGGCCATTGGTTTGAACTGAGTTCCTGAACTGAGGCCCAACAGACCAAAGCAAATGGAGTTACTCACACTGAAGTTCCACACCACCAAGCTGAAACTAAGTTGTTTATCTGACCTTCAGAGAAATCAGGAGAGAGAGAGAGAGAGAGAGAGAGAGAGAGAGAGAGAGAGAGAGAGAGAGAGAGAGAGAGAGAGAGAGAGAGAATAGCCAAATGCCAAAACAGGCCAGTTTTAGCCAGTATGAGACAGAAGTTGCCTCTGCTTTAACCTTTACAAGGAAAGTAACTTTGAAATGACCAGTCTGCTTTTTGTTCTGTTTCTACTTCCTTCAGCCTATAAAGCCAACCTCCTCTGCCCAGCTCATCAGAGCACTCATTCTATTTTGTAGGTGTTTTCTGATTCTAGAATCACAATAAAAGCCAATTAGATCTTTAAACTATATTTATTATAATTTTGACTTTTAATTCCTTCCTTTCTTCTTTCCTCCTTTTCTTCTTTCCTTCTCCTCCTCTGTTTCTTCTTTGTCTGATTCTTTTTTATTTGGGAAGAGTATATCAATATTTCATGTATAGACATGTTAAATTTGAGATATAAACATGTTAAGTTTGAAATATATAGTTGAGATTTAACTGTATGGACGTATGACAATAGAGTTTAAAGGAGATGTCCGGGGATACACATTTGGGAATTATCAGCAGTTAGATGTCATTTAAAGCCATTGGAATGAGCACCTAGGGAGAGGATAGATGAAGAGAAGATACCCAAGGAATCACAGGCTCTTGAAACATTTAGAGATCTGATAGAAGCAAAGGAGCTAGAAAGGTGATTGAGAATGAACAGCCAATTGAGTAGATGGCAAACTAGAGTATAGCATCATGGAAGTCAAGGAAAGAGTATCTCAAGGAGGGAGTGGCCAATTGTATTTCATATACTGCAAGAGCACTATAAGATGAAGACATAGATGAAGACATTCTTTTGCATTTTATCCCATGGAAATCTTAGCTTGAACTTGACAAGAGCAATTTCAGTAGGGAAAGGAAAGCTAACTGTAGTGTTTTCAAGAATGGGGAAAGGACAGTCTCAACAATAAATAGCATTGGGACAACTGAATATACACATGTAGAAGAATGAAATTAGATCTTTATCTCATACCATATACAAAAATCAACTCAAAGTGGATTAAAGACTTAAATGTAAGACCTGGCACTTCTAGTAAAACTACTAGAAGAAAACATAAGTATGGGCAATGATTTTTTGGGCATGACCCTAAAAGCACAGGCTATAATAGCAGAAGTAAACAAATGGGATTATATCTGTTTATTGTTTCCTTCTGCATAGCAAAGAGAAGAGACAAAGAGAAGAGACACCCTAAGAAATGGGAGAAAATATTTGCAAACCATACAGCTGATAAGGGGTTAATATTGGCAAGGCGTGGAAGCTTATGCCTGTAATCCTAGCACTTTGGGAGGCTGAAGCAAGAGCATTGCTTGAGCCCAGTAGTTTGAGGTTGCAGTGAGCTATGATGATGCTACCGCAATCTAGCCCAGGCAACAGAGTGAGACTCTGTCCCCCCCAAAATTATAAGGAACTCAAACAACTCAATAGCAAGAAAAAAAATAATTTGATTTAAAAATGGGCAAAAGACCTGAATAGACATTTCTCAGAAGAGGACATACAAATGCCCAACAGTTATATGAAAAAATGCTCAACATCATTAATCAAGAGAAATGCAAATTAAAATCACATTGAGATATCAACTCATACCTGTTAGAATAGCTATTACAAAAAAGACAAAGGATAACAAGTATTGGCAAGGATATGGAGAATCCCACTCACTGTTGGTGACAATACAAATTACTACAGTCATTATGGAAAATAATGAGTTTCTTCAAAAAATTAAAAATAGAACTACTGTATGATCCAGCAATTCTACTTCTGAGTATATATCCAAAGGAAATGAAATCAGTATGTCAAAGGGATATCTGCACTCCCATGTTCATTGCAGCATTATTCACAATATCCAAGATATGGAATTAACCTAAGTGTTCATGAATGAATGAAGAAATGTGTTATATACACAATGAAATTCTATTCAGCCTTAATAAAGAAGGAAATCCTGTTAATTACAACAACATGGATAAACCTGGAGGACATTTGTGTTAAGTGAAATAAGCCAGGCACAGAAAGGCAAACACTGTATGATCTTGTTCATATGTGGAATCTAAAAACTTGAAATCATAGAAGCAGAGAGTGGAATCGTGGTTTCCAGAGGGTTGGGGGAGGGAAGGTTGGTCAAAGGATACAAAATTTGAGTTAGACAGTGGAAATAAGTTAAAGAGATCTATTGTACAGCATACTGACTACAGTTAATGTTTTACAGTTAATAACAATGTATTTTAACTGTTCTCACTACAAAAAAGTATGTGAGGTAATGCACATGTTAATTAGCTCTATTAGCTATTCCACAATGTACATATATTTTAAAACATCATCTTGTACACCATAAATGCATATATTTTTATTTGTCAATTAAAAATCATTTAAGAAGTGAAAAAGCTTATACAAATTAATAAATAAAAAATTAAATGTAAAAAACAATGAATGAGAGGTAAAGAAATAGAAACAGTTATAGGCAACTGTTTCGAAATATTTTGCTGGGAAAGGGAGTAGGAAAGATGTAGACAGAAGGAAATACAGGGCTAACGGGGGTGTTTGTGTATTTGTTTGTTTATGGGTGGGAGATTCTATAGCTATATTCTATAATTTGCTGGTAGAGATGATCTAGTAGGGTAGGAGGTAGTGATATGTAGGAGGGAGAAGGGTTAAGGAAAGTGGGGATCTGGAACATAAAAGTAAAAATTGAAAACTGAGAGCAAAGGCCTGTCCTCTGCCTAAAAAGAGAGCAAAAAGAGCAGGTAGAAGTAGAAATGAGTAGGCAAAGAATATGAGCAAGGTTCCATCTCAAGCTTCTATTTTCTTATTGCTGTTCAGGGCCTAGAATAGCGTGATATAGGTATATCACTCTCGATAATTCCAATGTCTTATATTTTTAAAAATGCTTCCATATGTAAATCAAAATAGGACTTAATTTATAACATTGTGGCTTTCCATAGATATAAATTCACAAAGAATAACACATTTCTTGGTTAGAGCATGTGTACAAATGTTTTCAATGTAAGTATAATCTAATTGACCACATTTAGAATTAAATATGAGAAACAAGAGTATTCTATGATTATGATCATAGATATAGTTACTGACATTTGGAATCTGCTTGCTTGAGTAGACTAGAAAATTAGAATATCATGTTGGACAGGCTGAGGTTCAAACCTATACAGGACTGACTGCTTTGCAGAGAGAAAAATTTCCATGGCTAGAAAACAACTGCATTCTTAACCTGGGCCAGGTATTTCAAAACTATGCTGTTTTGCTCATGAGGGAACACAGGGAGGGTATAGAGTGGGTGGGGAGAGAAACATTACAGATGACTTTGTGCAAACTCATCACCACTGTAGGAAAAACAACAGAAAACCACTACCCAGTCAGTAACATTATCTTTGTCCTATAGAGAACCAGTACATTTTTTGGCTGTCATCCTCAATAATTTATCTTGTTGTTACATAATATATTTCCTTAAGAGAACTCAAAAAGCCCTACACACGTTATTTCATTGTCTTCATAACTTTCTGAAGCTGAGAGGAGAAGGGAAGTTGTTCAGATCAACTAGATATATAACTCTAGCCACAAAATTTTCTAGTAGCTACTTTTTTAAAAAAGTAAAAAAGAAACAGGTGAAATTAATATTATCTTTTATTTAACATTTATTTTTATTTATCAAAAATATCATTTTAGTGTGTAATGAATACAAACAATTATTTATGAAATCTATTACCTTCTTTTGTTTGTACTAAATATTTCTTTGTGTTTTTTTCTTTTTTGAAACAGGGTTTTGCTCTATCACCTGGACTAGAGTGCAGTGACATCATCACAGCTCACTGTAACCTCAAACTCCTGGAACTCAAATGATCCTCTTGCCTCAGCCTCCCAAGTAGCTGGGACTACAGGTGCACAGCACCACACCTGGCTAATTTTCCTATTTTTTTGTAGAGACAGGGTCTCACTCTTGCTCAGGCTGGTCTTGAACTCCTGGCCTTAAGTGATCCTCCTTTCCTCAGCCTCCCAAAGTGCTAGGATTATAGGCATGAACCACCATGCCCGGCCTGTACTAAATCTTTGAAATCAAGTGTGCATTTTGCACTTACAGCACACTTCAATTCAGACTGTCCACATTTCATACGCTCAGCCACATGACAACACAACTGCAGAAAAAAAAAGAAAGGGCGTGGTCACAAAATCCAAAGTCCATACTCCATTGCAAGCTAATATAATGTGAGTCAGAGTTTGCCACTGCCCTGCTGAAAATCTTCCAAAGGTTTCCTGTCACACTTAGAACAGCTACAATCTTAACTAGAAGGCTGTACATGGACCGGCCCCTGCCTCCCTTATGGATTTCATGGCCTACATTTCTAGCTCATTCTATCCCCACCCCTGACCTTCTTATTTGCCGAGTCAAGTTCATTCCTAACTCAAGGTGGTGGCACTTCCTGCTCCTTCAGCTTTGAATGCATCTTCTCATGGCTCAAACCCTGAATTAATTTGGGTTTTTGCTGAAACGTCATTTTAGAAAGGCCTGTGATCAAAAACAGCTCTCCTTTCTAGCCACCCTCCAGCTACTTACCCTGCTTTCTTAATGTTCACTGCACAAAGTACTGAAAGTACACATGTATTTTTTTTTTATTTGTTTACTATCTATCTCTTCTACTAGACAGTAAGTTCTAAGAGGTCAGGGGGCTTTGCGTTGCATACTGTTGAATTACCAGCATCTGGCACACAGCAGGTTTGTTGAATGGACGAGTGAATAGTGTCATTTTTGGCCAGATTATTTAGAGGGTATGGAGTTTGCACTCCGGAGTCAGACTCCTTGAGGTGACTCCAGCCTGTGTGCTGACAGCTCTATTCCTTTGGGTAATTGTTGAACTTCTTTTGTCCTCAGGTTCTTCATCTGAAAAATGAGGATGTTAATAATATATCTATTTCATAGGTGATGTTATTTCAAGGGTTAAATGAGATAAATTAGGTAAAGTACTAAGATACTATCTGGTTTTTAATAAACTTTTGAGAAAACGTGCTATTATTATCTGTTAAACAGAGATTCAAATGAGTGCTTCTGCTTATATGTCCTCTACCTACCCCAGTGCTCCACCTTGACCTGGCCAACTCCCCTTTGTAGGCTCCTCCTCCTCTTCCCTTGTTTATATTCCTTCAGGCTCTGCCTTTGACATAGATTCTTCTTTTTTTTTTGTCAACTTTTTTGTTCTGTTAAAATATATATAACATAAAATTTACCATCTTGTCATTTTGAAGTGTATGGTTCAGTGGTATTAAATATTCACAATGTTGTACAATCACCACCACCATCTATCTTCATAATGCTTTTCATCTTGTAAAACTGAAACTCGATGCCCATTAAATAATAACTCCCCATTTCCTCCTCCCCCCAGCCCCTGGCAACCACTACTCTATTGTCTGTCTCCATGATTTTGACTATTCTAAGTATCTCGTGTAAGTGGAATGATGCAGTATTTGTCTTTTTGTGACTGGCTTATTTCACTTAGCATAATGCCTTCAGGGTTCCTCCGTGTTGTAGTACGTGTCAGAATTTTTGAGGCTGAATAATATTCCATCGTGTATCTATACCACATTTTGCCTATCTATTCATCTGTCAATAGACACTTGGGTTGCTTCTACATTTTAGCTATGTGAATAACGCTGCTGTAAACATGGGTGTACAAATACCTTGAGACCCTATTTTCAATGCTTTCGGGTGTATACCTATGTTTAATGTTTGAAACATCTATATTCTGCCCTCCCACTTAATAATTTGGCTGAGAATAAAATTGTAGATTGAAAAATACTTTCCTTCTATTTCCTAGCATCCAATGTTGCTGTCCAGAAGTCTAAAGCCATTGTTGTACCTGATTATTTTTAGAATCCTGTTTTTATTTTCTGAAAACTTTTAGAATATTCTCTTTGTCCACAGGGCTCTGCAATTTCATAATAATGTGTCTCAGTATAGGTTTATTTTCATTCATTGTCTTGGGAACTCAATAGGTCCTTTCAATTTGGAAAGTCATGTTCTTTTGTTCCAGGAAATTTTCTTGAATTGTTTCTTTGATAATCTTCTGCTTTCCTATCTTCTGCTTTCTCTGTTCTTTCTTTCTTGAACTCCTTTTATTCAGACATCGAACTTCCTGTACTAGTCTATACTTTTTTCATCTTTTTTACTCCTTTTTCCATTTTTATCTTTTTGTTTTACTTTCTGGGAGATTTCCTCAGCTTTATATTTTAAACCTTTACCTGATATTTTCTTTTAAACTATGCTCTACTTAATATCCAAGAGTTCACTTTTGGACTCTGACTGCTACTTTAAAAAATTTTTATAGTATCCAGTTCTTATTTCCCTATAATATAATACTATAATCACTACTTTTAAATCTTTAAAGTATTAATAATAGGTTTTTATCCTTCTGTATATTCTTTCTTTCTTCCTAGTTGTTTTTCTATATTAGTTTGTTCTGGCCTCTATCTTTCTTATTTAAATATTCCATCAACTGTCCAGAGATCCTTGGCTTTTTGCCCATATCTAGGACACAGGCACTAAAAAGATTTTGGAAAGCTTGATTTATATGGTCCAGCCTATCAGCTATAGATTTCACTATAGGGCCAGAACTATGGGAGGGAAGTGAGAAAAAAAGGCTGTGGTTCTTGACATTCAGTTATAAACTTTCAGTAGGTTGCTGCTCATCAGCATTGCAAGTGCTGGCTTAGGAATTAGCTTTCTTGGGACTGACAAGTCAATTACTACTCAGCTATAATTTTTACAGCTTTCAAAATTGTGTTGCTGCTGATTCTTCCTTCATAATCTATGTGTTTGTGGATTTATGCTTTAAAAAAAAATCCATTCACCATAGTTTTAGTGGGTTTTCAGGAGGAACATCAACTACCACGAGTGTTTTCTGACATTTCTAATAGGAATTGAAGCATATGTACCTTTTACTGTATGATTATGGACGTGTCTTCCTTTTGGCCCTTGCCAAATTTGCCTGCTTCATCTCACGTCTGCTCTATACTCCAGCCACCTTTCAGTTTCTTGAATGCACCATGATCTACTCTTGCCTTCTGTCCTCCACAGATGCCGATCCCCCATAAGGAACTTCTGCTTGCTGCCTGACTACCTCTGTGGGTCTTAAGATCTCAGTTTAGGTGTTATTGCTCATGGTGGACATCTCTGACCCTCAAATTATGGTGAAATCTTCCTGCTATAAAGAATCATATCGCTCAGTCATTCCCCTATTTTACAATGGATCACCTTTTATTGTAAATGGCAATATTCACGTCATTTTCCTCACCAGCCTGTAAATCTTGTGCAGGCAGGGACTGTGGCCATGTTCCATCTCCTCCCTTGCAGTATATCCAGCTCTCAGCACAGGGCCTGGGACAAGGCAGATGCTCAAAATATGTTTGATGAATAAACCAATGAAGACAAGTGAAATTATTTGCTTATGATAAGAAAATAGTACTGGCCAGGCATGGTGGCTCACACCTGTAATCCTAGCACTCTGGAATGCCGAGGTGGGAAGAATTTCTTGAGGTCAGGAGTTCAAGACCAGCCTCAGCAAGGGAGAGACCCCATCTCTACCAAAAATAGAAAAAAATTAGCCAGGTGTGGTGGCGCATGCCTGTAGTCCCAACTACTTGGGAGGCTGAGGGAGGAGGATCGCTTGAGCCCAGAAGTTTGAGGTTGCTGTGAGCTGTGATGATACCACTGAACTCTAGCCCGCCTGGACAACAGAGTGAGACCCTGTTTCAAAGGAAAGAAAAAATAGTACTGAAAACTGATTCTCCCAGTCCTTTCCGTTTAACTATATCTGACATCCCTGTTTTCTTGGTTTGTAATTAAAGTAAATCAAATATTCTTGATGAGGTGCCTCCAAATTTGAAAAAAGAGATAATGACCCCTTAAACTTGTAGGTAGGTAGGTCTGGAATAACTATCTATCTCTAATTTACAGATGAGGAAGTAGAAGATTGGTAATACTATACAGGTTGTGAGAGAAGGTTCTAGAAGCAAGAATTACTATCTTCTCCTCCTAGCCCTGTTTTCTTTTTCACTGTTTGAAACACACCTAGGATGTTCTCTCTCCAACCCTATTGTCCTTCATGCTCTGTAAGTACCTCCATGTTGTCCTCTATATCTGACTTTCATCAAATAACTACCATCATGTTGCTATTATAGGGACAGAATCAGTGATTTTCACTTGGTGAGGGTGGAAGTGCAATAATCATCTTGAAGGCGTTTCAATCTACATATGCCCTCCTCTTCCTGCCCTAGGATATTCTGAGTGGTTCTTTGAAAGTGCTCCCCAGGTAATTTGGGTATGACTTACCTTCACAGGTGAGGATTATTGGATTAAATATTAATTATGACCAAACTGCATTTTGTTAATCTATTATTGACATTAGTACTTTTCCTATATTCCTCAGATGTGGAAGTGGCGATATAACATGAACCAAATAACAGCGTTAGAACTGGATAGACCTGCCACTTACCACTTGGGTTGGTTTGTTCCATCTTAACATTTTATTCTGAAAATTTAAGAACCTATGGAAAGTTGAAAAAATAACACAATGGAAATTGTATATTCTTCACATAAATCCACCAATTTTTAACATTTTTGTCACATTCATTTTCCCCCTCTCCTGTGTGTGTGCACATACTTATGTAGATTGATAGTATACATGTGTATTTTTATTGTTGAGCCATTTGAAAGTAATCCGCATACATCGTGACATTTTATTCAGAAATACCTGTCACATCTAATAAAATTAACTTTAATTCAACATCTAACAGTCAATATTTTAATTTTTCATTCTCTCAGATGTATTCTATACCTGTATGTTATAAAATACTATGTGACTTTATTTTATTTAATTTTATTTTTATATCTAGGATTCAATCAAAGTTTGTGGATTAGTTCTGGTTGCTATGTCTCTTCAATTTGTCTTAATTTAGAACAACCTCCTAACCTTTTCTGTTTTTTTTCTTTTTTCCTGAACAAACATGAATATTGATACATTTTGAGAAGCACAGGTCAGTGATCTTGTACAAGGACTTGCATTCTGGGTTTGTCTGATTAACCGTTAAACATTTTTGTCAAGAATACTACATGGGTGGTGTGGGTAACTCTTATTGCCTTATATCAGGGAGAACATGATGTTGAATTGTCTCCTATTGGTGAGTCTATGTTTGACCACTTGGGTAAGGGCATAATAGCCAATTTCTCCATTGTGAACGTAATCTGTGAAGAATTATTACTGCTATGGACTGAATATTTGTGTTCCCCCATATTCATATGTTAAAATGTAATACCCAATGCAATAGTGGTAAAAGGGCCCTTTGGGAAGTGATTAAATCATAAGGGTGGAGTCTTCATAAATAGGATTAGTGCCTTTATGGAGGCCCAAGGGAGCTTGTTGGCTCCTTCCATCATATGAGAATGAAGCAAGAAGGCACTGTCTATGGGAACAGGTGTGCAACAGATACTAAATCTGCTTGTGGCTTGATCTTAAACTTCCCAGCCTCCAGAATTGTGAAAAATAAATGTTTGTTGTTTATAAACCACACAGTTTATGGTATTTTTGTTAAAGCAGCTCAAATGGACTAAGAAAATTACCATGTGAATATGCTTTACCTAACAACTTTACATTCAGTGATTTATTTGCCTGAATCAGTTATTACTTTGGGGATTGCAAAACTGTGATCTTCTAATTCTGCTATAACTTTTACACTCAAGCAGCTGATTAGTTTTAAGACATTAATTTGCTCTTTATGGGCCTTAATTTTCTTACCTGTAAAATGGGATATAATAAAAGACACCTCAGTGTGATGGTGAGATTAGAGGCAATGTCTTTGAGTGTCCTGCCAATAGCAATGGTTCAAAGACTGATAGTTTAAAAATGTTTAGTTCTCACCAAGTAGAGCAGAAAGGTGCCTCTTTTTCAAAGCAAGTTGTACATCTTTCAATACCACATTTTTAATTTCTTTCTTCTAAGGTAGGAAAAAGCAAAATACAGTGTTAGAATTTAGGAGTCTTGATCCATCCATTAACCTGTTGGAGTGTGGCCAGTTTCTTGAACTTTCTTGGCTTTAGAATAGTTCCTTTCTATACAATAAGGACAATCATCGCTATACCCAAAGTATATCAAAAGAAAAAGAAATGCCATACATCATGCCATAAAAATGCTTTGTAAAAGAAAACTTCCTGGTAACCAAAAGTGTGTGTCAATCTAAAACTGGAACCTATGTGATGGTCTTGGGTACATTGTTTTGTCATCTCTGGGCCCATTTCCTTGTGTAACAAACTGATAATTATAACGTCTCTTTGGATTAAGATAAAAGGAGATCATCAACTCATAGCCTATTATAAAAACCATAATTTATTTCAGTCATATTTTATAATTACAAATAGTGAGTCCTTTTAGCTAGAGAATGTTATATGTTCAATGATACTATCAATATGATTATCCTATAGATAACTTTTTCTGGCTTGAAGTACCTGATTAGAATAGACACATCAGTGCATATGAACTGTCAAGGACCTTGGGAGGAAATTTCTGAACTTAATTGCCTCTAACTTGGCTTATTTGGACTGACAAAAGTCATAAGGTTTTAGTTTACTAAAATATTAGCTTCACATGCATGTCCAGAGTTCAGTTACAGGACTGGCCCATGAAGTTTAGCTCTGATGAATGCAACATGATACACTGAAATTGATGACATTCATAAATGAGGGTCTTTAGCTAATGGCACATCTGCACCACACAAAAAAATTACACCAAAGGGTATAATTAAGTGAACTGAATCTTAGAAATGGTGGTAGATATTTTCTCATATTAACTTCTATAGTACAAATTATAAAACAATGAAAAACATGAATGATATGCCACTATAATAGTTAAACATGGTTTAATGGGAGAGGGGAATTTGCTAGTTTTTCAATGCACACTTTAACCCTGGTAGTTTACCTTCTTTAAAACTATTCTGAGCTAATTTATGTTTAACATCATTTGGATATTCTTGCAACTTCTTTGTTCGTTCTACAGTCATTTGGAAGTAAATCTATTTACTTAGGTCCCTAGGTCTCTTGAAGTATATGATGAAAAAATATAGAATCACCTATCAAACAATAAGGCAAATGTAGGTCTTTTTCCTGAACAAGCCTGGAGGTTTGTGTCAGCAGAGAGTGATTTTCTGTGAAAAGGATCTGAATTAGGAGTGAGTAGGCAATGGATGGCTGATGGAAAGAAGAGGAGAGATGAGGGAAGCCTCCATTTACCTGAGTTACGAATACACTGTTTCTGCAACCTTCCATCTTACTCTCCTTTCTGATTCCAATTTCCTCATGTCAAAAAACAAAACCAAAACCCAAAAACAAATGAAACAAGAAAAGGAACCCTGAAGACTGGACACTGTCCAACAGCTGGAACATAAGAGTTGGTGACAAGAACTTTAGATTCTATGTAGTAATTTCACTGATGACTCACTGAGAACTCAGTATAAGTCACTTAACCTTGTGTTACTTCAGTTCCTGGATGTGTTCAGAAAAGGAGGCTAAATCTGATCCTAAAAATAATTAAATAGGGTGACTATTTAGAGTTCTAAGAGGATATTTAATTATGTAAATTTCCATCACTTTAATAATTATACTCTGACAGTATGTCTTAATCTTTAATTATCTATGCTTTGGCTAAATGCTAAAATTTTACATTAGTAAATGTATCTTCTTTTTTAAACTTCATTTTCCAACTCTATTCTCCAGGTCCTTGGTATCCTTGTTTAATGAATTACTTTTGTTTGATAACATCTTTCAAACTGTTTGAGGTCAGTAAATCTGCTTCTGCTTTTGCTGGTACTTTGGATTCTAATCAAATCCTTTATGTTTCATATTTTTTGGATTGGGATTCTTTCCCTTAAAATCTACTGTCAGTATATCATTAGCCTGCTATTTTTCTTTTTCTTTTTTCTTTTTTTTTTTTTGAGACAGAGTCTCACTTTGTTGCCCAGGCTAGAGTGAGTGCCATGGCGTCAGCCTAGCTCACAGCAACCTCAAACTCCTGGGCTCAAGCAATCCTGCTGCCTCAGCCTCCCAAGTAGCTGGGACTACAGGCATGCGCCACCATGCCTTGCTAATTTTTTCTATATATATTAGTTGGCCAATTAATTTCTTTCTATTTATAGTAGAGATGAGGTCTCGCTCTTGCTCAGGCTGGTCTTGAACTCCTGAGCTCAAACGATCCGCCCACCTCGGCCTCCCAGAGTGCTAGGATTACAGGCGTGAGCCACCGCGCCTGGCCTAATTTTTCTTACATGGAAAAGATCCATGATGTTTTAGTTTCTAATGATAGCATAATTTATATATATGACTAGAAATAATATATTTTAAATTAAATTTCATATATTTTTTGTTAATGGATCTTTGTTTTTTGTGTATGAATTACTCTTCATTAATGTATCTATCTTTATTTAGTATATAAGCTGAGAGAAGGGAAATTTTACCATCAAAGTTAGAATCAGAATTCTGTAGATAAGAATGACCCTAGAAGTCATCTAGTTCATCTAGTTCAAGCCTTTCATTTTATAGATAAGAAAAGTAAATCACTCACTTTTCTAAGTCTATACAACACTTAAGTGATAAGAGTGGGGGCTAGAACTCCTAAGTCCTAGGTGTCCAGCCACTACTGTTACTATTCCAGGCCTAATACATTTGCATACTTTAACTGATGAATTTGGTTAAGGTCAATCCAGGCTGGGTTCAGCCCCTACATAAACTTACCTCTTTGTAGTCAGGCACTGCATCTTTAATTCAGGCCCTCCAAAACTATAACCTTGTGGACCAGAAGTTGAGAATGGAGAACTGGCAAAGAGCCATCCTCCCACTGAAAATACATATGCCACACAGATGCTGGAGAATCATCTTTGTTTCCAAGTATAACACATCATTTTTCCGTGGCAGCAATCCATTCTATATTCATTTGACAAATATTTAATTTATGTTCTCTATGAAACAGGCCCTGTGTCTTTCATATCTTAGGGTCTCTGCCCTCAGGGAACTTACAATCTAAGTTGAAGGCAAATGTGAAACAAATAACACAGTCAAATCCTTAAAAATATGTACACATATCTTGAAAGCATGAAGTTAAAAATTTCCTCTGTTGCATTGCAGTTTCTTGCAAAATTTTCCATTTTAATATATAACCAAGAAAGGGAGCAGATAAGCATATAATGGAAAGTTGGTTATTCATAATTGCCAAGCTTTATTTGGTTCATGACTAATAACTATTTCCCCTGCCAGGTATGCTGCTGTAATTAGATGACCTTTTTACTATTATAAAAGTAATGCATCCTTTGGGTAAAATATTCAAACAATACCTAAGGGTATAGTGCAAAATGAAAAGTTCTTTTTTCCAGAAATTTTCTATGTACATAGAAACGTATATATGTGTATATATTTCTTCCACAAATGATTTAACATTAAACATGCTTTTTTCCCATTCACCCTAGACATATTTATACATCAGTACATATTGATCTATCTCATTTTAAAACATGGTTGCATACTATACTTTTTATGTTCTCACCATACTTTGTTTAAGAAGAAGTTGAATACCTTTTTTAAGGTAAGAAAAAGTAGGGAGGTGAAATAAAGACATATTTAACACATCATATATTTGAAACGGCCATTGCCAGAGTGAATAATAGCACAGCTACAGACATACAGTAGTCAAAGCATATTAAATTAATGAATATTTCTTCACCTTTGTTGACCAGTAGAACCCATCAGTGTTTTGAGTGGTTGCTTTTGTCTTTTCACTTATAACTGTTGATAACTTTCTCCTCAGCTAACCTGAGGAAGTGGTAAAAGTCAAACTTTTTCCTGTATGAGGCCACACTTGGTGTTGTCTGTAATTACCTAGATATGGCAGCCAGGATCTAACAGCCTTGCGTTTTAACTCATACTGACTTTCCTCACAAATTCCCAGCCTTCCTCTGCTCTCCACTTGGCGTGGCTTGACTTCCTGTCTTTTATCGGTGGCAATCTATCAAGACCGTATAATGTACTCAGTGCAGGGCAGAACAAATCAGTGTTTTACCTCACAATTTAAGGAAGGCAGGGGGCTAGTTTTTGTTTTAAGATAAAACTCTTTTAACAAAACATAAACTCCCCAAAACTTCCTTTAAGCCAAACAGCATTGTCACACCCTCAGAAGCTCTGGTTACTTACACAGCCAGATGACTCAAGATTACTAACGTTTCTATTCATAAGGAGCTAGCTGGCCCCAAATCAACACATTCAAGCCCTCCCCCACCTTCCTTCTTTCTCCCCTGGGAGGTTGAAGTTTGGAGCTCTCAGCACACTTTATTTGAATGAAGATGATGTGTATCTGCCGCTGGAACTGTTTGTCCTGGGATTTTATAAAACCTCCCCCATTCCTTTTCAAAGTTCATTTTTTGAGGTGGGGGGGGGAAGAAGGGCTGAATCTTTTTAGTCTTTAAGTCTTCCAATTCAGAAACATGTTGTAAGAATGGGATATAAATAGACTAAGGACTGTGTTTGCTATTTTCTGCAGAACGGGGTATTCCTGTCAGAAATCACCTACACCCATCACCCAGATCAGAGACAGGGATGAGGGAAACAACAGGAGCCCTGCCTTCCAGGAGGTTATAGTTGAAGCTTCCGCTTCTGCACTTGACCTCAAAACAAACAAACCCAAATGAACAAAAAAATAGGCCCACCTTTCCTTCTGGATCTTTCACCTCACAGCTTTCTCAGCAAAAAAATTTTTTAAAAAAGTCACCCCTAAACCTGAACGCATCTCCAAGGCCTTACCGCACCCCGTCCGGGAGGCAGTCGTGGCGGCCGCCCTCCCCCCAGCTCCGCGCCTTTTTCACACGCGCTCGTGCCAAGGAGAAAACCGCTCAACGCTCAGGACTCAGCCCGTTTCCGTTCGGGAGCCTCCCGACGGCCTAGGATGCGGTCCCCACACGCGGCCGACTCCCCGCCCCGCCTGTTCGCGGCCCTAGGTCCCCGAGCGCGCGGGCGGGGCGGGCAGGGCCCGCGGACCGCGGGGCGGCCGGGAGGGGGCGCCACCAGGGCGCGAGCCGGCCCGGGAGGGCTGCGGAGGGCGCGGGCTCCGAGCGGAGAGCCGGGGTCGTCCCAGGGTCCCGCGCCCGGGGCCGTCGCGGAGGGGAGGCGGGGCGGCGGCGGCGGCGGCTGGAGAGGCGGTGGGGGCGGCGGTCCCGCGCCGCGGCTCTTTCCGTGCGGCGTCCGCAACTCGGGGCCGAGAACTTCTCCCCACCAGCCCGCCCGCCTGCCCTCGCCTCGCGCGCTCAGCGACTCGCGGCTCCCGCACCTCGTCCCCAGCCCGCCCCCGCCTCCTCCTCCGGCCGCACCACCCCCCCTGCCGGCCGCGCTCCTCTCGGTTACAAAGGAGGGAAAATGAGCTGGGCGGCGGCGGCGCGGCGCGGGGCCACCAGGGCGGCGGGGAGCGCGGCCGCCCCCGGCACCACGTAAGACGCCCCCGCCCGCCCAGCCGCGGCCCAGGCCGGAGCGGAGCCCGCCGCCCGCCGCCCCAGCCCTGCGCGTCGCCTCCCGGCCCGGGGAGGAGGTGGAGGAGGAGGAGGAGGAGGAGGCGCCGCCTTCCCCGCGGCGCGCGCCCTCGCCGTTGTCTGCGCTCCGCTCTGGACCAGTTTGGGGAAGTTGCCGGGGCCCCGCGTCGCCCAGATGTGCGACCTCATTGAGCCGCAGCCGGCCGAGAAGATCGGCAAGATGAAGAAGTTGCGGAGAACTTTGTCGGAGAGTTTCAGCCGCATTGGTGAGTGGCGGGCCGCCCCCCGCTCCCCAGCGCCCGCGCCCCCGCGCCCCGCCGCGCTCCTGGCACTGGCCATGCAGCTGCCACCCGGGGCCGGCGTGGGTGCGCTGCGGACGGGGCATCGGGTGAGCACTGCTGGCGGTCTCGGGGCTGGGGAGGGCGAAGACAGAAAGGAGAGAGACCTCTTTCCCCCAGAGACCTGGGGGCTCATTGGGGGACTATCTCAAGCCTACAATTGGGGTTCCCCCCCTTTCCGCCCCTAGTGCTAGCTCTTTTCGCTCCCGTGGGGGACGGGCGAGGGGACACCTCGGTCCCCACCGCACGCGGGGCTGTGCGGCCGCTTGGGTCACTTGTTTTTTGTACGTAGGCTTTGGTGTTGGGCGTTTAGTCAGTAATTCAGCTTTGGAAATTGGTGAAACGTTGGATTGTGCCCTGGTATTGTTTGACATGTCCAACCTAAAGGGAAGTGGGACAATTACCTTGGGATCTATTGTTTGGTACTTCGGGTCCTAGAAAGCGAAATTTGGGTGTCCAGTCTCTGAAGCTTCCTGCTGCTGGAGAGAAATGAGCACTGGGAAGTGGTCTGGACATTTAGGAATAAGTCTTCTGAACTTCGTTTACTAGAGCGCAGGAGCTATTGTCTTTAAACCAACCAACAGAGCATCAGAAAACGACCAAGGAATGTTTAGGACACTTCAGAATAAATTCATGTCACAGGCTATAACAGGGTGACAACAGCGTCACGTGGACAAGGTTTGTTAGATTTCGAGTGTTGGGCATAGGAAACGCCTTTTAACCTGAACAGGTAGCTGCCTCCCCTACTGTCATAAACTTCCATTGACGCAGGTAACTGCGCCCTGCAAGGGAATGCTACAGGCACAGAAAAATATTACCCCTGAGAGTCCTCAAGAAGCCTTCTAGCCTTTGTTTCACTTTTTAACATGTCATCCATGTTAATGAAGGTGTTAATGGAAATTAAGCATAAAGGTGCTTCATTCTTTAAAATAAAACCCTGGAGAGCACATGAGTGTCACAGTCATCTTTCCACCCATTCACTGTAAAATAGCAAACTTTCTTCAAGTGAGAGAAAACAATGGATCAAAATTTAGCCAAGTTTTTTTTTTGTTGTCTTTTGACTTAAAGTTTTGTGTTGGTATACAAAGTCTTTTGCAAGATGACTGTACAGTTACAGTGTGAAACCAACCTTTAGTAATGGTTTTATTAATTGCATGTATTGGATATTTGCAATTTCACTCTTCAGAGTTAGGGATGCATGTGGGGAGCTCCTGCATTCAAATGAAGTTTGAAGCCAAGAAGAATGTGAAAGACCAAGGTGTTGAGCCGTGTGCATTATTAACGAGGGTGTTTCAGCTCCGACCCAAACCTTCACAGAGGCGCTTTCTGGAGTCCATTAAGCCCTGTTCTAAAACACATTAACTATATATTTACTAATGCTAATGATTCTGTTGGAGCCCCTCCAGTTTTGTGTTAAATAATTCATTACAATTGAGTCTCAGCAAGAAACCAAAGATGTTAATATAAAAATTCCTTATGTTTAAATAATTTCAAGGTTTTGATCGACAATCAGTAAAATGTGGATTAAGTACAATGCTGGCAAATGGGGTATTATAGTTAATTGGATTTCCTAGCTTACTGAGATTTGGTGATGTGAAACTCCTTTTCAGTCCAACTCTTGTTAAAATGTCCTCTAAGATCTAGTGGATTTTATATCATCCCTTTAGGAAATAGAGTACAGTGCAGTGAACAGAACTGATTATTTCTTGTGCCGATGAAGGCCGTGATTCTGAACAGCAGATGTCATGGAATACTGTAAAGGAGATATTGAAGTTTTAAGTGATCATAGTTGTATACTAAGCCCAAGACATTCATTAGAAATAGCATTACAGAAAATGAGTCTTTCATCTGTATTTGCTTTCTTGATGTCTTATATTTTGTTTGCAAAATTAAAAGCAGTGAAATCATTCTGTTTAAGGAGTTTTAAGGTGCTAGAGGCTATTGAATTGAGGCTTTGCCATGGGATTATATAGTGTAGGAGTTAAGGATCTGACCTGTGAGTGAAACAGACTGGGGATTCTTGGTGTTGTCACGCCCAGCTGAATGACCTTGGACAGGTCCCTCAACTTTGAGCTTCAGTTTTTCATGTACATCTCAGCTCTGTTGTTGGCACTTAGTGAAATAATGCATAGGATATCCTGTGTGGCACATAATAAGGACTCAGTAAATGTTTGAGGTTTGTTATCATTATTATCATTACTAGGAATTGCATCATACTGACATAATTGATCTTAAATGTAGAAAGCAAGAGAAGGAGGAAGCAGTAGCCACTAATTTTGTAGTATAGCTAGCCTGAAAACAGGATGTATTTTGGAGTTAGGGAGGCCTGAGTTTGAACCTCATTTTCCCTACTTGCTGTATGCCTTTGGTAGAATTTCCCTAAAGCCCAGCATTCTCATCTGTAAATATTCATAAGTTTGTGAAGATTAAATCAGATAAAATACATACAACATCTAGTATAATGTCTATCCCATGGTGAAGATCAATACTGGAGATTGTTATTATTCCTTGCAATGTCTCTGTTTATCCTGTAGCATCCTTCTTTCTTCATTGGTACTTCATGAGGAGATCATGGAGTGAACGGTTTATTCCTATGGAATAATGCAACACTGCAGTGTATTCATTCCCTTTAAGCAGTCTAAGATGGCTTTTGAAATAAACATACTGACTTTATTGTGCTTTTTTAGTATGATTCTAAAGTGCAGCTTGTTATATGGTAAAATGTACAATATCATTGTTTGGCTATAAGAAATTACTAATTATTCATCTACAGAAAATGAGGACAATGTTTGAAAGTAGATAATATCCAATCAGTGTTTTTCATTAATAATAATAATTCTGAATACATAAAAGTAGCAGTGCTAATGTTTACTTTAATTACATGTCAGAAATCATGCTGACTTTGTCACTGTCTGCCCCAAATACAACTGATCTGAGATTACTGTATTATAAAAGGTGTAATAAAACACATTGGCTTTCAAGCTATAGTGCTCTAATTTATGACATCTGCCAGGGAGTGACTATACTATAGCTATGATTCTTTTATAAGATGTGCGTAATTGAATTTTAAAGTCACCCATCAATTTCAGTAGTATTTATAGTTTTCTGCTAAATAGTGTCAGTGTGGTTGCTTATTTAGGAATTACTATAGTTATCTCACTTTTTTGAAAAATTTAGGCTAACAAAGGCAATTGGGAGCTTAATTGTTGAATAGTTTAAATATACTAAAATCTATTTCCTCTTTTCTTTTTTTTTTATTTTTGAATGTTAGCCTTGAAGAAGAAAGGTTTTGTGTAATATCTGATATATGATTAAGGTCAAACTAACATTTCTTTGTATTCCTTTGAATGCATTCCTTCACACTTATTTGGATTATCTCCTAGAGAAAGAAAGTTTATACTCTGTGATACTTGAGATGAACCCTATGTATACCATTTCTTTAAAGGATGTGGTTTGTGAGATAATTGAATAAAAAGAAGAGGCTGTTATTACACCGAATTTTTGTTTGTTACCTTGTACTCTAAGTGTGTAATTCTAGAGTCCAGTTGTCATTTGATGAATTCATTCTGTCAGAAGAGAAATTTAAGGTTAAAAGTTTAGACACAAAATTTAACTATTGTACTGTATTCTTCTCCAATGTAATTTCAAAAGATTTTAATTTGAAAACTACAAAATGGAATTTATACTTGTAATCTTTTTATAAGAAAAAAACAGCATATGATTTTCATATGCAATACTTAAGTATTTCTCAAAATATAAGATACTGTCCTTTTTCCATTGAGGTATAGGACTCATTAATTCAACAAATAATTATCTAGTACTTCCCTTGTGCTGGATATTGTGCTGACACTCAGATTTAGCAACCAATGTGACTTGTCCCTATCCTCAAGGATTTTAAAGGAAGACACTTCAATGAATGGGCATTGACAATATAAAGTGACAGATTCTACCATGGAGATTAGCAAAATTTGTGTTGAAGAACACAGGAGGAGCACCATTTTCATTTTAGTGAGATTTTGCAAAGCTTCCTAGAGGAAGCAGTGTCTGAGCAGAGAACTGAATAGAATATTTGCTCATCTTAAATAGTTTACTGTATGCCCCTTTGTTAATCCAGAATAATGCAATATGTTTCTTATTCCATGAAATCCTTGAAGACAATTGTGGATTTACATTTACATGAATGATTAATGACCGTGGAAGAATGTAATCAATAATGCTTGTTTAGGGCAAAATTTACTCATCAGTGACCCGATAAATATCTGGCAAAGACACCTTTAATTGGTCTTTTTTGTCACTATTAACTGCTATTCAGGGCAAAGATTCAATATTAAGAAGAGACAGGATTCACAGTATTTAGAAGAAATCATGTAAGTAAGGTGTTTCTCTAGCAATGAAAGATTGCAATGAAGTAATGGTCTTCTTTGATACTCTGAGCTTGAGGATATTGGGCAGAGGAGAGAATCTGGCTTCTTGTTCCTTATATCTTAGCAAATATACTTACAGTTTCTTCCATTTCCTCCTTCTCTTGCTATCTCCAGACTCTACCTCTTTATCCAGAATGTTGAAGGGTTTTTCAGGACTTAGAAGATAAGAAGGAAATGGTCTAGTCTGAATGTTCATGACTTTTTAGTTTTCTGCTCTCTTCATTTCTCAACTTTGAGGGTCTTTCTTCCATGTTTGGAATCCCCTAATGCAGGCATCCTCAAACTATGGCCCGCAGGCCACATGCGGCCCACCGAGGACATTTATCCTGCCCGCTGGGTGTTTTTGCAGCCGCTGCCTGTCCTGCTTAGCAGCCAACTTGTCCTGGGCCCACAGTGCGCATGTGTGGAATGTGCGCTGCACTCTCCAATGGCCCTCCAACGGTCTGAGGGACAGTGAACAGGCCCCCTGTTTAAAAAGTTTGAGGACCCCTGCCCTAAGGGATGGTATCAGCTATAGTTCTTACTGGATGTTTTGCTTAAGAAAATACATGGCTAAATTTACAGAATTTTCATAATGTCCAAAATAAAGAAAATATATTAAAAGTTTGTGCTGTGAGTTGTGAGCTTGCTGCTGTAGCTTTGTATCTTGCATGACAATCACATAGTGTGTGTGTTTCATTGATCTTTGTTGAATGAGCTAGGTATGCGGCTGTATGGTCATTTACTTGTGTGTGACTTGGTATTTGAAATCAATGAGTTATGACTTTCTTATTCCAAAAAATTTAGTTTTTCAAATACAGCAACTTGTTTATATTTAGAATTGTATTACTAATCTTTTGTTAAGGACTTAGTAGTCAAGTATGTCAATTTATATTTAGAATTGTATTACTAATCTTTTGTTAAGGACTCAGTAGTCAAGTATGTCAATTAAAGGACACACCTTAGGTTGAGGAAGTAGGGAGTATTTTTGACTGGTATTTAAAGATAGCCTTGTAGATTAGAGGTTAAATTCTAGTGAAAATGTAGCTATTAAGAATGTCTAGGATCTTATATCTTTGTATCAAAATAGGTTATTTTAGTTTTAGTTTTTTTTTTTTTTTTGAGACAGAGTCTCGCTTTGTTGCCCAGGCTAGAGTGAGTGCTGTGGTGTCAGCCTAGCTCACAGCAACCTCAAACTCCTGGGCTCAAGCAATCCTGCTGCCTCAGCCTCCCGAGTAGCTGGGACTACAGGCGTGTGCCACCATGCCCAA
>VSMD01139298.1:0-33899 GCA_008750895.1 Mirza zaza | reverse complement strand
TATATATATTAGTTGGCCAATTAATTTCTTTCTATTTATAGTAGAGACGGGGTCTTGCTCTTGCTCAGGCTGGTTTCGAACTCCTGACCTCGAGCAATCCGCCTGCCTCGGCCTCCCAGAGTGCTAGGATTACAGGCGTGAGCCACAGCGCCTGGCCTATTTTAGTTTTAATGTAAGTTAAGTCAAATACATAATAAAACATGTTCAAGTAATTGAAAGCAAGATAAGCCACTTGAGAATGGGACAAAAGACTGTATTCAGAAGACATTTTTATGTAATAAAGTAGAAAAATCTATTACAGATCAGTTTCTTAGGCAAAAGGGGGAGAAGAAGAAACTTTTAGAAATGTTTTATCTCCCTCAGCCTTCCTTTATTCCCCTTAAATACCACCACTATCACGTCCTTCTTGGTCTTTTTGAGAAGACACATATTATATGAAACAGAGAAAATAACCTTTTTGAATTGATGGAGTATGTATTATAACCTTTTATATGATAGCTTCAGGTTAGGCACATTACTTTTTTCAGAACTTAATTGCCAGAATAATTTGCTTTGCTTTTCTCTTGTCAGAACAAAGCTTTCCAAGTGCTTCTATCCAAACTAAAACTATCTGGTATAGATCAGTAAACACTTAGGCACAACTCTGTAAATTTGAAACATTTCTCCAAGTAGTAGTTTCAGATAAATTAGCTATTTCATGCATTCTCCTTAATATGTAACATTCTAAGTAATTGTCAAATTTAAGGAAGTAGATGTGTTTGCCATCTGTAGGTTAGATTCTTCTCTTTTTCTTTAGGGTGATGAAATTCCAGTTCTGAAGCTATATATGGTCATGTGCTGAAAAATGACATTTTGGTGTACCACATAGTATATGTGGTCCCATAAGATTATAATACTGTGTTTTTGCTGTACCTTTTCTATGATTAGATATGTTTAAATACACAAATACTTACCATTGTGTTACAATTCAGTAACGTGCCGAATAGGTTTGCAGCCAAGGAGCAATAATGGGCTATACCGTCTAGCCAAGGTGTGCGATAGTATATACCATCTAGATTTGTGTAAGTACAGTAACAAAATCGCCTAATGACACATTTCTCAGAACTCATTCCTTTTGTTAAGCCACGCATGACTGTATATTTAAAATAAATGTGAAGTGTTTTCTGAATCCTATAAAATATTCTGAATGTATTGTTTTCTTTGGAAATACTTTGTTGTAAAATTTGTCATGTCGAAATGTTTGAATTATGTCTCTTACTCTGCAGTGGTTATTTTATATGCTTGGTTTTTCGTTACTGTACTTACACTTCTCTTACCATGAAAATGTCTTTCAGGGCACTACACAGAGTATCACCCTAAGAGTTGGTTTGGGAGGTCTATACACCACACCCGATGATATATGCATGCTCAAAAGCCAGGAGTTTAAGGGGAAATATCTTTAAGATTACTTTGTGATTCTTTTATACGTTCATTAAAACACACTCTAGCTAAAGAAGAGATAGGGGCAAGATATGCAAGCTTCTTTTCCATATTTGGGAGGATAGTTCTATTTACATATTTATGAAAAATGTCTCACAAAGATGCATGCTGTGCAATTCTCTCTTTTCCATTTGCAGTTTTCCTCTTTGTATCATAACATTGTTATTCAGGTTGGGGTACAATTTACTTTCTGAAATGAAAACACCATACTGCTTTGTTTATTTCTGTTTTCTAGAACTTAGATACTTGGTCTCTTTGGAATGTTTTCCAATAACTGTTTCCTTTCCTTTTTTATTTTATAGCTTTGAAGAAAGACGACACCACCTTTGATGAGGTAGGTTAAATTTCTTTATCTAATGTTAGATGTATTTAATTACTGCCAGGTCAAATCAATAGGCGCCAACTTCACAATTAGAAACAAACAAAAAAGCCTTCAAAAACAATGAACAAGAGATGACATCTGTTTATTTAGTTACATTATAGTATTCTCCAAATTTAAATAATTGTTGAAGTGCATTTTGGTAGCAATCAACAGAATTATGTCTTTTAAAATTAATAAACAAACTAATTAAAGGACACATGCAGGCCTTTGTGTTGTTGCCTTCTTGCTGGTGGTTGTGCTTGGGAAGCCCAGTGTCACATGCACGCGCAGGGCAAGTCTGGAGCTGTTGGTGAGCTGGGCACCTGGGCTTCCTTACAGACCGTGGCCGAATCAGGCTGTGATGTGGTGTTGACGCCACATACTGTCTGTCTGTCTCCCAAAGGAGGAGCTGACTTTTCCTGTTCTAGTTTTCCTATTCTGTGTACATCAGATCTGTCTTTATCTACTTGCTTTAAAGTAGTAAGAAAGCCTGTTCAAGTAAGGCAGAGGGTTTATATGTAATTAATACTATCCTGAATGTAATTATTAAATTGTATTCTTTTCTGAGTTTTTGTAGTATAAGTGAGAATCACCAGAGAAATAATGGGTGCTTACGAAATGTTTTCAGAGTGCTATAGAGAGAAGTGTTTCATTGTAACCACCCAAAGCCACAGTCATTGACCTGTGTTGTAAACTGGGCCACAGGTGTATATATTTTGGGTGTATTTATATATGAATACAGATCTATCTACGCGATGTGCTTACCCACAGCCTAATGACAGCGTAGTTTGGTTGTTTGTATTAACAATTACAGGTTCCAAGAAATATGCTACCTGTCCTCTCTCTGCTGCAGTGCTTAGGTGAGGAAAGGTTATTTGTGCTCATGGAAAGTCCGCTTGGCCATGTGGCTGGCTGTGGTGCACGGCAGGTCCACTCAGGGAGAACCTGCCCCAGGCCAGGATTTCTGGACGGGGCCAGCGTCATTTGGCTGTCACGGTCTGCTGCTTCATCTGCTGCACCTGTTCTTTTTTTTCCTGGGCTGTGCTCTGCAAGCTGTGTGTCCCTGGACTCCAAAGCAACTTCCCCTGCCAGAATTCCTGTAACATCCTCTAAAACTTAATTCTCCCAGACCTGTAGCAATAGAGGAATCTTTTCTTCCCCATTCATAGTTGGTAATAATGGTGTTTTCCTCCAAACCTGTATTTCTGGAATTTCTCAGAGTTGTCAGCTGAGATATTTTCAGGAGGGTATTTTCTTTCTTCTTAGGAGAAAGCAATGTGAGAATATTGGGCACCTTTTCTCTCTTTATAAAGAAAGGTTATCCCTCTAATTATGGAGGTAATTTAAGCTCACATAAAAAAAGAGGGGGTTAGGTGGGGTGAGGATGAAAATTTAAATAAACACATTTAAAAAAAAAGAAAAGTAGGAAAACGAGAAAGAAAAATCTCCTGAGTCCTATTATCCAGTTGAATGTTCTTGTTTCCTTCCCCATGTTTTAACAAACATGCCCGTTATAATAGTCTACTTTTTCTTCTTAACCTATAATATGATATTTCTCCATATTTTTACAAACTATTCCTAATCATCATTTGGAGTTTCAAAAGCCTTGTACCTATCGCCTCTACCTCTTATTCTGAAACCTCTGCATAGTGAAAGGTCTGGATATTGTAATTTGGGGCAAAATCATCCTTAGCTTTTAGGAAGTATTTTTCTTCCTCTCTGCCGCAGGAGATTGGTTAAATACTACAAATTAGTAAGTAAATCACAGAATGGTAGACTTGGAAGATCCACTGGAAATTGTCATTCCCCACTCCACCCTTTCAGTGATGAAGAAATTGAGATCCAGAAGGGCCAGGTAGTTTCCAGCTAATCAGGGAAAGACTCAGGGCCAGGAGCTTAGGAGATAGTAGTAATGAAGGCATGCCTGCGTATAAACCCTAATTTAGCCACCTTCTGATTGAGCAATTGACTTAATTATTCTTTACCTTTTGTAAAATGGAGACAATAATAGTATCTTTCTCTTAAGGTAATTTAGAGGATTAAATAAGGTAATCTTTATAAAGATTCCAAAATTATGGGTGACATATATGTATAATAAATGTCTTATAATTGGTATTATCATCTTCACTGCCACTACCATCATCATCATCAATTCTCTCATTGATGACATCCACTTTCTATAGTTGGAAGGGCTATGGAGAGGATGGAAGGATTCAGTTAGAAATTTAGAATAGAGTTAATGAGGAGAGATAATTTCAGATATTCCTCTAAAATTCCATGCATGGCTGCGTGTGATGACTTAGATATTAAAACTTCGCAAATATTATCTAAAACCCACCATTTTTTAGCTTTGTAATCCCAGGGTGTGTTGTACATAGTTAGCATTCATACGTTTCTGTTGCATATGAGTAAATATCTATTGCAGGGAAGTAGAGAGAGTGATAACTGGGTGTCAGGCAATGTGGGTCCACTTCCCAGCTATTTGGTTAGGTCATTTAACTCAATATTCTCATTTGCAAAATCAGTCAGGTGGGCCCGTGATCTTCAAGTTGCTTTCTAGTCTAAATGTAGGATTTAAACAACACAACAACCAACAAAAAGTTATAATTTTATCAAGATCAGAAAAGAACACTAGGTCTGTGCTTATATAAATGGGAAATAGCTGAGTTCTTCTATGATCATTTTCAGATTATAGTGGTAAACATTTTCTTGAACTCTGGTTTTTCACTTTTGCTCTCCTGGGATTAAAGGACTCTGTAGCCCATTGGAAATCAACTGAGATTTGAGTCTTAAAACTTGAGAGCTGGGTCACCTTCTTAGATATGCAGCAAGGTGTGGTTACTCAGTATTTATGAGCTAGAAGGCTTCTTATCTCAAGGAGTGTCCTCTTCCAGAGAGTGTCTGAGCTGGAGTTCAGTTGCTACTCCCTGATTCATGGAGAGGATTCTTCTAGAGTATGCGTAAATGTCTGACCTTGAACAGAGGAGAAAATTACAGACTCAGTTTTATTTATTCATAGACTGAAATACCATGACTGCTAATTTTTAAAATCAGCCTGGAATTATATTCAAGAACCGTTTGCTAATGCTTGATGTGAGCTGTGCCGTGTGTGTGTGTGTGTGTGTGTGTGTGTGTGTGTGTATGTGTGTGTTTGTACGAACCACTGGGAAGGTAAATATTGAGGCCTTCAGATATTTACAGTGATAAGCAAATGATAGGGCATTTTGCTGAAGCTCATCATAGTTGGAAAGAGAACATTTTAAGAATCATTTTGCCCTTCATTCATTGTGTGTTTGGGCCCTGGCTAAAATATTAGCCATTTTATCTCCTGTGCGTTTAAGCTATACATGTGGCTTGGTTGGACTGACTTCTTGATGTTTGGGTCCTCCAGGTTTGGTGCAGTACTTAGCCAAATGAAGGTGCTAAATAAATAATTATTGGAGGGCTGGGCATGGTTGTCAAACCTGTAATCCTAGCACTTTGGGAGGCTGAGGCAGGAAGATTGCTTGAGGTGGAGAGGTTGAGACCAGTCTGAGCAAGAGCAAGACCCCGTTTATAAAAAACTAGCTGGGGTGTGGTGACGCATGCCTATAGTCCTACATACTTGGAAGGCTGAGGCAGGAGGATTGCTTGAGCTGAGGAATGTGAGGTTGCATTGAGCTGTGATGATGCCACTGGGCTCTGTCCTGGGCAACAAAGCAAGATCCTGTCTCAAAAAAAAAACAAAAAAAAACATTGGAGAAGCAAATGGTTTGACTGGTTTGAGTCAGACTGCAGGTGAAAGAAGATTGGTATTTCATAGTTTTTAGTGGACACAATGTTTTGGGGGACATTGTGATGACAGCCACCACTAAAAGTGAGGCTCTTATCTATGAAACTTCTGCAGAACTTTCCAAATGTCTTTTTAGCCTTTTGTCACAGGCCATGTCCCCTGAGTGACCCCATTTTTCCTGGGGCAGTGAACAGTAGCTACACTGTGACTTCAGGTGGATCTTTAAATCTTATTTTTTGATTTAATCATTTGCTTTAGAATAATAATGGTACCTAATGTGTAAAAGCTCAGAAAATGTAATTGATCTCCACCAGTGTAAAATTACCACACATAAAAACTTTTGAATTTTGGAGATAAAAGCTCCAATTAAGTGTAAGTGTATGTGTATAGAAAGAGTTGGAAATGTCTGTAGGTACAGCAATTCGTAAATTGTTCTTTTGCATAAATTAAGGTTAAATTGCGCAGTTCTGCTTTGGACCCCTGTTATTTAGCTCCGATGAGTTGCCAGAACAAAGTGTGGACTCTGCTTGGCTCTTGGGTGAGAAATACAGCAATTTTAATGATTGGAACAAACTTTTGAAATGCAAAGAGTTTCATTTATTTATGGCATATAATCCAGATAATTAAGCAGTTAATTTGTTTGAAAAAAATGGATGATAATTTATGAGTTTGTGAATTATTATCTGCTCTGGTCAGTCATTTCATGTGTATGAAATAGAAGGGGCTATCAGGACTTATTTTAGCATTTTGCAGCTGCTTTATTTTTTGAATCCTAGGAAAATATGTACAAAGTATATAAAAATCTTAAAATTTCTACATCTGATCTGTGAGTGTTCCAAGCACATTTTTGTAGGTTAACTTGCTTACTCTATGTTTCACATAATAATTCTATTAGATAGATGGAGACAATGTATGTTGGTATTTGCTTCTAGTCTGTGTCCTTCTGTGTTATTTTCATATAAAGATATAGTACCGGAGAAGAGAAATGTGGCAGTGATTTGTATGAGAACCAGCGTTTTGGGGTTAGATACAAACACAATTTGAAGATATGTCTGGTCATTCTTTTCCATTCATTGAGAGCTGTGGAAGCTGGTTCAGTCTTCCCTCCACCCTAACTATTGTCGTCATGGGAGGTCTCAGTATCCCTAGCTTCCGAGTTCCCTGATTTCCCCCTCATATCTACTTTACCCATACCTGGTCCCACAGGAACTGGATTATTTCACTGGGGCTGTCACAAATTTAAAATATTAAATCCCACTGACACCTTTCTTGTGTAGCTCTCTCACTCCCGCTGTCCTCCCTGTGTCTTTTGTTTGCTTCTAGATGACCCCTTCCCTGCCTGCCCACCCCATTCTCCTCTCCCAGAGCTCGTTCCGCCTCCTGTGTTTCTTCCCTGTTCACTCTCAGTACCCCACTCTCTTGACAGTATCCGCAGTGGCCTCTCCCCTTTGTACTTTGCTGTAATCTGTCCTGCCAGTCCTTGCTTTTGACCTGGCATCTTTTCCCCTCTTACCTGGTAGCTGCCAAGAGCCGCTTGAGGAAATCACTCCATAAATATATGCACCATTTCCAGCTTCAGCTGGAACCTCAGGCAGGTGTGGCTGGCCTTGCATTTGTGTCCCTGTGCCACTGCCTGTTTCCTGCTCAGCCCTTTTCACTCCCCTCAGACCTTCCACCAGACCTCCTCCACCCTCCCTCCCTTCATGGATGGCTATTTCTAGGGCCACCTGAGCAAAGTACCACACACTGCATGGCTTAAACAGGACACCTTGGTGTGTCTCACAGTTCTGGAGACCAGAAGTGTGGAGTCCGTTAGGTAGGGTTTGTTCCTTCTGAGGGCTGTGAGGGAAGGATCTCTCCTTAGCTTGTGTCTTCTGCCTGCGTCTCTTCACGCTGTCTTCCCTCAATGCGTGTCTGTCTACAAGGACACCAGTCATATTGGATTAGAGGCTCCCCCTACTCCGGAATGACCTCGTCTGCATTTAACTACTTACAACTGCATCAACCCTCTTTTCCAAATAAGATCACTTTCAGAGGTACTGGGGGTTAAGACTTTGACATACACATTTTTGGTAGACAAAATTCAACCCACAATGCCCTCCAACTTCTTAAAACACTGAACACTATTAAGTGTCACCTCCCTTCAACACCCTGCCCCACTCGTACCTTCGTTTGCTCCAATCCTACTGCCTTCCACCGACCTCAGAGGAGGTCGTGTCCTTTCTTCTTCAAGGCCAGTTCCTCTTCCTGTCCTCTGCTTCCCCTCCTGTCTACTCCAGAAGCTTACATAATTCTTTCTTTTCTTTTTTTAATAGTATCTGTCTTTTCCTTTTTACAGGTACTTTTGCCACAGGCTCTGAGCATGATTAGGTCTCCTCCATCTCTTTTGTTGTAACTTAAGGGTTCTGTCCTCTGTGATCATTGTCATGCTCTCTGAGTGGTTTGTCTACCTCTTGCTTCCTTGTTATGCTCACATCAGTGTGGCTCACTCAGCTTTTTATTCTAAACTCCACACCTAGGTGTCTAGTTGTGCACTAGTTGTTTTTGCCATGGTGTCTCACAGTCGCCTTGATCTCAGCACGTGCAAAATATTACTCATTCTTGTCTTTCCCAAACCTGCACCTTCTCTCAGCTATTCGATCTACCAGCCACGTGATTTTCCAAGGCAAAAAGGTGACGCTATCCTAAACTTCTGTCCAAACCCCACATCCCAGTGTTGGCTTGGCCTTTGGTCCTTGCTGCGCTATCCATTCTCCCTGCTCACGTGCACATTCAGCCTCAGCATCTCTTCCTGGACATGTAGTCATCTTCTAAGTGGCTTCCCTTCTTATTCTAGCACAACGATGGACCAGAAATACAAATTGTGCTATTCTCCATCTACTGCTTGAAAAGCTCCCCATCAGCTGCAGGTTTAAGTACAAACTCCTAGCTTGTCTTTCAAGGCCTTTCATGATCTAGCTCTTGCCTCCCTTTTCATTCTTATCAAGCAGTTATCTCTGACTTTAGTGCCTTCATTATCATTCTAGCTGGCGCACCTCAGTTCAGAACTTTATCACTTTTAGCTGTTTTATCTCAATAAGCTCTTAGTTGGTCTCACGGCTCCATCTCTTACTCCTCCACTCAGCCTTCCCCAAATGTCTTTCTTGTCGTGATACTTCCCTTTTCAAAGATTCACCAGTCGAGTGTTTATTGATGTCTGTTTTATGTCAGGCTCTAGATATCATCTCAGCCTGACTCTTGATCTGGTCAGTCTCAGAGAATTGAATCTCATGGGCATTTTCATGTTGACCAGCTTCTAGCGTCTTGCAGTGTTGGACCTGGCCAGAGATTCATCTCACTCACTCATACAGTAAGATTTTACATTACCTTATATCCTGTTTTATTTTTATTTGGTCATGTCTGCCAACCCTAGATCCCTAGATGGTATGAACCTATCCCATAAAAGAGGCCTAGAATAGAAATTTACAGACGGTTCTTTGGTTATGCCACTAATCCAGTAAGTCATTATATTTCAAATGTAACTTTTTTTTTGAGACAGAATCTCATTCTTTTGCCTGGGTAGAGTGCAGTGGCATCAGCCTAGGTCACTCCTGGGCCCAAATGATCCTCCTGCCTCAGGCTCCCTAGTAGCTGGGACTACAGGTGCACACCACCACAGCCAGCTGATTTGTCTATTTTTTGTAGAGATGGAGTCTCCCTGTTGCTCAGGCTGCTCTCAAACTCCTGACCTCAAGCTATCCTCCCACCTTGGCCTCTCAGAGTGTTCGGATTACAGGGGTGAGCCACTCCACCCAGACCAAATTCAGTATTTTGGATAGCTAAAAAAGAACCTCACTTCCTCCTTAATTCTCTCATTGGAAACTTAGTTTTAGTTTTTAGGTGCTTAAAACTTTCTGTACTTCAGTTTTTCCTTTTTGTAAATATTTGATCACATTTACTGTCTCCCTTATTGTGGTAGACATAATTACCATAATTAGATCTACTCCCAGACAGTGGCTAGAATGTCTGGGTAGTGCTGTAAAGATTCAGAGAGGAAGTGCATGTCACAGAATGCAAGATGTATGTCATTGGAGAGAATTAGTCACTTTCACATTCCTAATTCCCAGAAGGCAAAATGTGGCAGAAATGGAAAGCATGGGTGGCGCCCTCCTTCTGTCCTGAGCTCTGCGCATCCCGATGGCAGGCTCATTAGCCTGTAGGAAGTCTCTCCTGTAGGCTGTGCTCCCTCCTGGGCAGGACTCTGATTTGTGCATTTGCATTCATTTGTAGAAAGCTGACCCTTGAAGTTGGAAGTCTTTCTGTACGGCCTAAGTACTTACGATTTTCTTGAACAAGTACAAAATAGGCCCAGCTGCAGGAAGTACACATTATGCCCATTTTCTTTCTGACTGGAATTTGAACCACTGATTCATAAATCCATAAGTCGCTTGGTTGCAGTTGAGATGGCCTCTCCTACGGCACTAGGAGCCATAATGGCAATTGAAATCAACTACGCTGGGGTTGGGGTGGGGGGTATCAGATTCTTCTCAGGACTAGAATCTTTGGTCTACATTTCATTTTTTGTAGTCCAGAATACACTTATCTTTTATTCTTGGTGCCATCAAATTTGCAAAAGGCATAATTATAAAATATTGGAACCAGCAGTTTGCTCTCAAATTTTCAAGCTTTATTTCTTCAGGACATATTAGTGTCTTAGGTTCCTTGAAGGAGTTCTTTTGCTGTTTAAAGGTAACAATTGAAATAATACTCAGTTTTCCCTTTAGAATCTATTTTATTTTGAATATGTAAAGTTAGCTCTGGTTATTTTTTTTCAATAATTTATTATTTAGTTTAACATTTTCTTTTTTTCCATTTCTTTATTTTATTTTTTTAGAGATGAGGTCTCACTCTGATGCCCAGGTTGGAGTGCAGTGGCTATTCACAGGTGCGATCACTGTGCACTACAGTCCCCAAATCCTGGGCTCACAGCATCCTCCTGCCTTAGCCTCCCATGTAGCTGGGACTACAGGTGTGCACGCCACGCCCAGCTCTGTTTTCTTTTCTTATTCACTTTTTAACTAACTATAACATTATCCTGTAACAGATAAAATAAGTAAGAATAACGTATGGTTATTTTAAAATAACTTATTTTTTGATTTTAATGAAAACATTTTTCATTAATTTAAAAAATTGTAAAGAAATTATAAAAAAATTGTAAGAAAAGATGAGATTGAGATAAAATTGTCAACTAAGTAGCTGTTAATTACTCAGTGTGTGTGACATAAAATTGTATGTTACTAATAGTCATTCAAGGCATGAATTACACATGCTTTTGTGTTATAGGTGCTCATTTATTTTAAATCTCCAGCTGTATAGCTCTGTTTATATTGTCTTCAAGTGAATATGCTGGAGAATGTCCTGCAGTGCTTGATTCTCTTCTCTTAAAAGGCAGACTATTTAATCTTACAAGTGAGCATCCTTACATCATTACATATTGGGGTTCAGGTGTGCAAAAGGCTTGGTAACATATGGCCTGTCCCCAGATGCCCTAATTGAGCTCAAAACTTTCCCCAAGAGGTTTGCATTACTTCATCTAAATGATGTGTTACATGTGCAGCAAAAAAGATGCTTTAGTTATAAAAGGAAAAAAATAAATACATACTTGCAAAGTAGAATGCAAATTGTACAGTATACATTACACTAATTTCTATATAGTTATTATAAAATATTAAAATATATAAAAATATTAAAACCTATATGACTGACATTAATTGGCTGGTCACAGTTTTGTATGACTCTTCATTGACTATCTTCAGCATTCCTTTTATTTCCCTTATTATATCTTCTTCTTTATACATTTTCCTCCATTTGAATATTTTTTCAGGCAACATAGGCAGATTAAACTCACCCTGGATTGTTTTTTCAGTTTCAGAACTTTTCCTTCTCATCACAATTATTTTTTATTGAATAATTTTAATATTTGCTGTTAAGAAAAGCAATTGTGTTCATTGCAGAAAACATAAAATATTAAAAAGCATAAAATAAAAATTGCAGTGTTAAAGTGAAAATGACCATTGTGTATTGAGTATGATCTTGGCTTTATAAGGTATAAGTGTCCTCTGCATGGGGGAAAACATGAGAAAAAAGGAAATACAATAGAAGTATAGGTAGAAATTAAAGTTCTTTGAAGTTGTGACTTAGTCATAGTCCCTCAGCTAGAAGAAAGTCGTTTAATCCCGGATTCAACCTAGTGTCTTTACATGCAAAGTATATATACTTAACATTTTACTAGGTTGCCTCCCAGGAGAAGGGAGAAAAGGGAAAAATACCACATGCGTACTATGGATGTGGTGTGCAGCATATTGATGGGGAAGGACCAATGTTCTTATAAAGAAGTAACTGAGGGGGGGAGGGGGCATGGGCAATATAAGTAACCTTAACACTTGTACCCCCATAATACGCTAAAATAAAAAAAAAATAAGTAACTGATGTTTGGTAGTAATTCTAGCAGATGAATGGTTTTTTGGTAATAAGGCATAACAGCAAGTGAACCTAAATGATTCCTGTAATAAATTTATGTCATTTTTGAGCTGAGTTATACCCATTTTTAGAGAGGAAACTGAGGCCCAGGGAGATAAAATAATTATGTTAATAAAAAATGTTGCTGAAGAGAACATTGCTGATCGGTTGTTGTGAGTTCAAGGACGTTTCTTTTCTAAATTACGCTTTGCATTTTAAATTTCAGTTTCAATATTATGTTAAAACTGTATTGCCGTTTTCATCTGGATTTAGGTGGATATCGGGTGGATTGTTTGGTGAGATATAAACTTGATTCTTCTAGTAGTAACTTGTCTAATAAAATTTCTGCATGGACTTCAGGACTCTGCAGACAATGAGGGTTATGTATGGAAGGTTACCTGTTGGATAAGGTACCTTGGACCACCTATGTGACTGGTTTGAGCTGGGAGGCATGATGAGAATGATGCTGTTATGTGTTTTAACTGGCACGTTCAGAAAACAGTGTCAGAATTTCTTTCAATGGGTGTAAATTGCCTTCCTTGAATAAGACAAAATGTTAATATTGAACAGAAACTGTCAGATAATAAATTCGTTCTTTTTCTTGGAATCCTGAATATATGTACTTGGATTATTAGATTGTACAAGAAGTGAAGCAACTCTGGCTTCATTTTTCTTTCATATCGTGACAGCTGAAATCTTTGTGAAGGATAAAAATATAGAGGAAATAGGCAGATCTTTTTAATATTTACATCTTAGGAAGAAATATAAAAGACTTTAGGTGGGCATGGGGAGAAACATAAAATACTTTGTATTCTTTTTTACTGATAGAGTGGATGCAGAGACAAGCAGTAGACCCATTTTTTCTTTCTTTCTTTTTCATCTTCCATATGTTTCCAATATCATTGGACTTTCTCCCTCCGCCTTTTTTTTTTCTCCTGGAAACTGCTTGGTTTTGGTGGGAGCAGGTAGCCCCATCTCGTCTGGAGCAATAGCTCAGCTGCCAGCCACGGGGCTCCCTTTGCCCTGAGCCCTTTCGTGGCCCAGGAGCTGGGTCTAGTAAATTTCATGACCATTGGTTGCTTGTGCCATCCTTCCACTGTGGCGGGCATAAAACGTTTTTGGTTCGTGACTGGGGAAGGCAGGGGAAGAAGAAGGGGAAAGTCATAGGCAGGAGATGGGGATGTTTTATAACGATTGGCCCCTGTTCTGCTATTAGAGAACAGAATTATGGCTCCTAAAAAAAGCCTTGGCCTTCCTTAGGCTCCCCACTGTATTTCATGGACTAGTTCTGGCACATCCTGTACATTGTTTGATTTACTTTGTCTTTTCCTTCCCCAGTTGAGTTGGGAAGATTTGAGGACACGCACAGAAAGGGTGATTTTAGATTCCATTCTGGTACCGTTTGGATTCAGTAATAGGAGAATTTGGGCCTTATTAGTGTTTATTTATTTATTTTTTCCTTTTTATCTTTTTGATGAGAAGGATCAGGGAAGTGGAAACCTCAAGAGAACAGAATCAGTTTTCCGGTCACCAAGCTCATTAAGTTAATATTTACTTTTAAAATGAATGTATTCGCCAGCCCTTCCTGCTGTTTGTTTGGGAATCATGGAACATACATTTGAGAGACTCTAACTAGTTTCCACTTCCACTGGGCATTTCACCTCCTCAAATGGTGGCTAGTATAATGTGATGTCTGCTACCATCGTAACATGTATTTCTTTCACTTCACATTACATTTATCTCCAGGGTAAAGGAAGGGAAAGAAATGAAGCTAAGTCAGTTTTTTCCTGTTTCTCTCTGCTGCTCAATCTTAGTTGAATGATATTTAACATTCCTAGAGCTTTTAAACTTGTTTCAAATAGCACAGTTGACACATATGCAGGGGTTTAAGGAAAATTGGACTTTTAATTAACAGGTCCAGCCTGAAAATTCAAAAATTACATTTGAAAACTTACTTATGTTTTGTTACTATTAAGGATAACAGCGTTATATTTTTTATATTATAAAATAACACCTGGTTATTAATGGAAAGATGAAAAATACAGATGATACAAAAAATGGAAAGTTTAGAAAAGTAGAATTTCATATTCAGTAAAAACCCATTTTCTTTCAATATTTTTAGAAGAATATCCTTTTTGGTTTACAGTTTTTCCCATGCAGGAACATGGTATATGTCCACTACTTTTCTTTTTTAAATAAGGATCTTGTCATACAGTATGTATTGTAGTTTTCTGAATCCTTGTGACTTACCTATTTCCATCTGCTTAAATGTTATTTCAAGGCATCTTTAAAAAAATAATTGCTAAATAAGAATGAGAATCAATTTTTCTTATTTTTATTTCTGTAGATTTTTATAAGTTTATTTTGAATGTCATCTACAAATAATTTTTTTTATCTTTTTCTTTCCAATATTCCAGAAAATGATTTTTTTCAATTTTCTTTCTTGATGCTTGTAACTTTCTAAATGAAAGCTGTCATTTTTCTTTAGGTCTCAGATGAGTATTTTCTCAATATAAAAAAATTTTAATGAACACAGAATATTGATTATTTCACCTTCTCTAGGTATTATATTTAGTAATGTGGTGACTTTTTTAAGCTTGCTGTGTTAGAGAACTTCCAATTATGTTTATTTATTTCAAGGATGTTTTGAGGAAGTTTAAAATTTATGTTGAAAGAAAAAAGAGATATATGACTCCTTATTCACTATCTGGTTGACATCTCTTTTCTCTTAAAAGTATGCATATTGTGTGTCTGAAATGTAAGCCACAATTATATTGTGCAAGATGTTGCAGTTAACGTATGGTATTTTCGTCTAGTTGGAAACTGAGAAATATTGATGAACTTATAGTGAGACATCTATTAGGATTCTGAGGATCGACAAGGCACAGATGCGTCATAGGAATTATTAATTCAACAATTGGTTAGGCTGGATGTTTTTCTTTGAGATTTCTTTTATTTTGATGGCTTGGTTTGTTGGCGCTGGCATATAAGGGTCAGTGGTGATGCTGGTGCTTGTTGTAACTCTCCAGGCAGCTATAAGCAATGCTTCTCCACCCTGAACCCCTCTGAAACTGGGTGGTGAATTGAGAGCAGGAGCTTTGGAATCTTCTTCCAGCTCCCTCACCCCCTCCCCCATTTACAAATACCTCCCTGTAGCCTCCTTTCCCTTATCTGTACAACAAGGATAATCACCTCCACCTGGCAAAGTATTGTGAGGATTCCTAAGATAAAGCTTGTAATTCCTTTAAAGGGTCTTGGCAAAGAGCAGGCATCACCACTTCACAGAGCTTAACTGCATTTGCACATTTGCCATGCTCATTGTAGTACTGCGTGTGACATTTGGGTCATCCCTCTCCATGTGAGTCCACATCCGTGGGCACAAGCTGAGAGGCACCTGGTGCCTTTCTGGCTTTATGTTGGGACACCAATGATCTAATTTGAGGAACCTCCTCACTTTAAAGATGAAGAAACTGAGACCGTAAAGTCCAAATTCAGGCTTTCTCCTGTCACCCCTCCCACCTGCCCATCACAGTGGCCTGGCCATGACCATGTGCTGACTAGATCTGGCAGAAAGGAATGTCCACTGGTGAGCTTTGTATTTCAGGTGGGTTTTGGTGGATGGGATTTTACATCCTACGGAACAGCCAGGAGCTGTGCATTTGTGAGCACTCTTGACCAAGGTTTTAGAAGGCAACACTATTCACATATATCACATCTACAATGTGCATCTGGCCACGGGAATTTCCAGAAAGATCTATGATGGTTACCTCAGATATAGAGGGGGGAAGAATCTTCCTTTGCTTTCTCATTTCTGGTTTGGTGCTTCCCTAGTAGGCTCTCCTGATTCTACTTGGTTCTCTTTCTTGTCTACCTATATTTCTACTGGAACATATTCGTAGTATGAAGGAAAGCCTTTTGTCCCTATTCCACGTGTCCTGTGGCCGTGTGTTGAGTAACTGGGGCATTTTCTACATCACAGTGTTTGCCCCTTGTAGACACTTTTCAAAGTTTTTGAACTTGTCTGAGCAGACATTCACATCCTCAAAACCATCTCTTATTTCCCCTACAAGAGCGTAAGGTTGCTGGGGGAAGAGAGAGCATTTCTGCTTCTCTAAATCTCATTTGTTCAGCACAGTCTTTTGCAGCTAGTTGGTGCTGAATAAGTGTTGCTTGAAAGAATAAACAGACAACACTTTGGGGGGCACTCTGTGAATTTGTTTCCATAATTCAGACATTTCTTTCTTCTTTCTTTTTGAATGCCATAGGAGTTCAGCAGTTATTTATTCATGGGGAATGAGACTTTATCTTAAACGCTTCTTTTTTAATACACCTTATTTAATTTTCTCCATAATATTGGTATTATTATTTCTGGGGAAACCGAGGTTTAGAGAAGCTAAGCAACTAGCACAGGGTCACAGGGTTGGTAAAGTTTCAGAATTGGTAGCGACCCAGACAGGGCCCGGGCTAAAGGAGAGACCTGCTGGATGGTTGACTTTTGAAAGGGAATTTGGAAAATTCTTTGCATTTGAATGGTGATTGGGTTACATTTACTGTTGAATTGTGTAAATTTTAAAGTTGCAAATTAATGCTAAGAGTGTATTTGGGTAGTAGCCCTTGGCTGTGGGACTAATTGAGAAGCAAAGTGCAAAACGAAAGTGCTGCAAACAAATTGATTTTCCTACTTAGAGTAGGTACTTACTATTAATCCTGTGGCATTTCTTATCTTATTAAAAAGTACAGGCCAGATGTTGTGTCCTGTCAATAATGCCTTCATTTTTTTTTGGGTCTCTGTTGTTTGGAAACTACAATTTAGGATATGCTGTGCACATTTTTTTTTTTTTTTTTAAAACATAAAATGACTGTCCACTTGTGTGGTAGTGTTTTTACGCTGTAAATGTGTTCATCGGCATCTTGAGCTTATAAATTTTCTGTACTTATCTTGAAACTTCTAGAGAAACTGTCAGTCCACTGTGGTGACATTTCCCTCTAGCTTGTAATTGGGTAAAAAAGTCATGATCCATGAACACATGTTTTGTGGTTAATGCTATTTGTATCTTTAGTTTTTCTTATGTTTTCCCAAGATATATAAAATTAAACAATTGAGATTGCACATTAGTGCACTGGATTTTTATCTGTGGTTGTCCCTTCTCTAAGTGGGGAGTAGGGGTGTAGGAGGGTGGAGGAGTACCTACTAACTTTGTTAGTGATTTGGGAGATGTTTTATCCTTATCCCAAACATCCTAAGCTAACACTACCCTGTGTTTTTACTGAAAACTCTTCCTGTCGTTCTGGGTAGTTTATGCTGTTTATTTATTTACCTTGTGTAAGGAAATTCCTTCCTTTACTGTCTGCTTATCTTAGATCAAAATTTCCACCAAGGGACTCTTACTTAAATAGTATTGTCTGAGACTGTATATGTTTTTTCTTTTCTTGTCTTTTTTATTTTTATTTTTTTAAAGCTTTCTGAGTTTTTGCCCCATCTGCACACTCTGGTTTTCCTTCCTTCTATTTATGACTATTGTGTACTGAATATTCATAGTTTCCCTTATTAATGTAATAGCATGCCATTTGTCAGCTCACTGGCTTTCTTCTATTATATATATTTTAAATTCTGTTTCTTTTACTTATTTTTAGATTTTTGTTGTCTTTTTTTGGTCTTCTATAAATTTTTTTCTTTCTAGAGTTTGTGGTCATGTGTTTTTCCTCTAACTGAGACATATGTGTAGGTCTAAAACTGAGCAGTACAAGATGTCAAATGGCTTAAAAGGATTTCTCCTATGGACTGAAAGAGTGAATCTGTGCCCTTCTGAGAGTATAGCCTGACCACATGAATACCGATAATTAGACAGCTTTTATTTTAAGCGCTGGGCAGCTGTTAATCTTTAGTTGAATTTGGAATCTTTAGTTATTTTGCTCTCTTTAAAGGGCTCTTCTCCATATATGCATGTCTTTGGCAGGGTTGATGGCAGCCTGGGATACTGGCATGTGATAGTGTGAAACGGGAAGGAAAAAAGCACATCTGAAAAGGAAAATCTGGAGTGTTCTGAACCTTAGGCTTTAAGGTATTAGGTTTGTTTTCTGAAGTGTTTTTTAGTCCATTAAAAAAAGTAGAATACTTACGCATTATGAATTTAAATTCATTTTTCAGTGACTTAAAGGTAAAATTTCCGCCTCGCACTTGATCAGAAAGTCTAGCAATTAATGCTCCCCTTTAGTGTCCTCAGCCACCCCCGGGAGGCTTGATTAGGATAGCAGTTGCAGTGCGATCATGCCTTCCTGGAGTTTTCAAACCTTTTATTGAGACCAGTGCTCACTGTTGCTTAAAAACACAGCTCCTGAACCTTAAAAGCCACTGATGATTTCATCTGGAAGGTTGAGTTATTATTGCGTGTGTGGGGTTACAGGGGCAGACTGCTGTCTTCCTCTCTGCCATCCTCAGAGGCCCAGAAACCCTTTTTCTAATGCTGGCTAATATAAGGCAAGCCTCAGTGCATGCTTATAACATATTATATAGGGCTTCAGAGTTTACAAAACAGTTTCACGTGTTCTTTCATTGCGTTCTTGCAAAATCCTGTGCGGTAGTGGACATACATTTCCATCTCTGTTTCATAGAGGAGGAAATTGTTCTCAGAGAAGGTGAGCGCTGTGCTCCAGGCCACAATTTTCTGTCCTCACAGTGGAGCTTTGTTTGAAACCCAGGTTTGGTGCTTTCTCACCTCCACTCCATTATTGTGTGACACCCGGAACGGTCAGCATTTAAGGTTGTCATATTCGGCATCAAATTAGGGGAGGTGGGTGACCTTGAAAACCTAGTGATGTGGATTTCAAAATGCTAGTTATTTCCTCCAAATGATAACATCAGTGACAAGTAATAAGAGTCACTAATTTGTCTATTCAGACAAATTGCATTTTATTTTGCATGTTCCATGTTTCCGTGTTCCAGATTTATAGACCCACATACTTAATTTTACGTAGCTGTGAAAAGTGTCAATCCTGTTTTGTATTCTTTAGATGCTCCAAGAGCCAGCGGGTCAAACTGGGGTGGGAGTATTGGCTGTTTGGCCAAGAGGAAAGAAAGGAGAAGTGTCTAGCAACCATCCCCTGAGAAAAGGAGATAAGTGTCCGACAGCAGCACACACTGGGGCAGAGGTTTGGCGATATCAGGAAGCTGCTTATGAGAAGGATTTAGCGTTAGATGTGGATTGAGTCTGCGCCCCACCGCTTAGTAGCTTTGTTACCATGAGTGTACAGTTGCTAAAGCCCCATAAGGTCCAGTATCCTCATCTGAGAGTGGAGGCTGGAGGCGAGAAGCCAGGGTGCTGGAGTGAGCTGCCTGGTGTCACTGCTGCCTGCTGTTGTATCCAGGCCCCAGCACTTCTTGGCTGTGCGACAGTGCACATCTCCAAGCCTTGGCTTCCTCGTGTTGAGCAGAAGGATAATAAACAATACTTAGCTCATAGGGTTGTTAGGATCACATCAGTTTTAATAAATGCAAAATGCTTAGAATAGTGAGTGGCTCACAGTAAATTCCCTATTAAAAGGTAGTTGTTATTTTTAGGTAGAATAAATTAGAGCATATATATATATACACACACACACACACACACACACACACATATACATATTAAGCTTTCAATAGGTTAGTTTCTTTCTCTCCTGTCTAGAAATGTTGATGTTAATTAAGCCTAAGGAAAGGAATTCAAAAACCACTAAAATACTATATTTTAATATTGGCATCAGATTTCATTCATTTAATTATTGGCCTCTTACACTTTGGACGTTTATTTTTCAAATGTGATATTTTTTTCACTATTAATCATTTAAAATATTGTGTTTTATCATGTCTAGGAAATTCATTATAAGCCTTTCTAAGAGAGAAGGCTTTGTGATAAAAGCCAGCTGCCCAGACATTTCCACCCTCCTCACCCATCCCCCAGCAGGCTACAGAAGCAGTGTGTTGGCAGAGGTCCAGATTTCCTAAGTGATGGGATTGTTCCCGGGGCCAGGAATGAGAGGAATCTGCCCAGATTGGAGATGGCTTTAGCTACTTTGCTTGCTTCATACTTGTAGTCTTATTCCCAAACTAAACCTGACCCCGCACCCTTTTCCATTGTTGGGCTTGCTGTTTTAATGCTATGTGTGGAGGTCTGGCCATTTGAAAAACTAATTTCTGAATCTACTTTTTAATCCCATGGGAGCTTTTCTGTTTTTCTTTGTGTTAGAGAAGAACTGTGGGTTAATTTTAATGTATGGTTACGCCTCTACAAATCAAAACAGTCAGCCACTTGTAGCACCTTTATTGACCTGAGCCAGGTATAGAGATTGTGGTTTTACTTTTCCCATTTTACTTAGAGGCGGGAAGGTTTAGTTATGTGAATGGCTTAGGCCAGGAAATTATTGGCTATTGTCAATGGAATTTGTTTATCTTTTCCACTCCTACATTCCTAGACTCTGAGAGAACTGGTCATCACTGTGATTGCACTTCAGCTTTTATCAGCTCCTCCCCTTGCTCTATTTTTGTTAAATACTTGATGTTTCTCTCTTCTTTGGGTGTAAATTTAGGGACCCTGATGCAGACATTTCAAAAAGGGCTCTGGTACCAGTTGTTAAAATAAAAAGATCAATACTGCCAAACACTTCCCCTGTACTCTTTATTTGGCTACCTCCAAAATACTTGTTTTTTATAGTTACTCTCTATGATTTAGGATTTCTCTATTAATATTTTATAATTTTTTAGAGTTAAGATTGATGTATATATAATTCTAAGGGGGCTTCTAGGCCAGCACTGTCCAATAGATAGATAATGCAAGCTATATAATAATAAAAATTTTTCTACAAGTCATATTGAAAAATTAAAGAAACATATGACTTTACTTTTAGTATATTTTTTAACCCAATACATCAAAAATATATTAATTATAATATAAATTATTATTGAGATATTTTACTCTTTTTTTGTATTGTTTTAGAAATAATGCTTGTATATTTTATAATTACTGTACATCTTCATTTGGACTAGCCAGGGTTCAGGTGCTCAGGGGCCACATATGGCTAGTTGCTACCTTATTGTTCAGCACAGCTCTTTACTGTAACTTTTTTTTGTCTAGAAAAGGCATTGCATTGTACTGGCAGTTTTTTCCCCATCAAAGTGGCCTAGAAAAGAGGCATGAATCTGGGCCTCATGTCTTTGCCCATAATTAACACAATCTAGAGAGATGTTCTTTGTTAGAAAAACTAACTGTGGGATAAAAGATCCCAAAATGTGAATTTAACTGCAGCACGTGTAAAGTCACCTAAACAGTAAGTAGGCTGACTTCTTGGCTGATAGTGATAAACATTGCTTTGTCTTAAGGCAGGAGTAGCAGTCGGGACAAGACTCGGCATTTAGCACAATCTCTGGGTACATTCTTTCACATTGAAGCTGTGCAATGCAGTTTTATGCTACTGAAGTCTGCTGCAGAGCTATGAATATTATTTGTTTGTGATTGGCACTTCATTGTTTGGTTTTTTTACCAATTACTTTTCAAGGTCCTGAGGTTTAACTAATGTAAAAGGTGATTTTTAAGATGTTAGCCTGTCTGCTTTCTATTTCACCTTGCACCTGATTTTCCAGGATCCTTCAGTTACTTTCTTTGGGAAATTGGTTATCAAGTGTTAAAGGTCATTACTGAGTCTTTAGTGTATTTGGCTGTGGCCAGATATCAGCCATCAGAAGGTCTGGTGCATATGATCTATTTTACAACAGTACTTCTCAAACTTTAATGTGCGCGTGAATCGCCTGGAGATCTTGTTAAAATGAGATTTGATGCAGTAGGTCTGAGATGGGGCCTGAGATTTTGCATTTTGTACAAACTCTTGGGTAATGCTGATGCTGCTGGCCCACAAACCACATTTGGATCTGGTGTGATGCTAACAAAATGCCAATCGCTGCTAACATTTTACCAGCCTGCAGCAAAGAGGGTAAAATAAGAATAATATAGTGAGCTTTTCTGCCAAGCTAAAAGTACTTTTTTGTTTTATTTGTATATTTAAAAAAATCATAATTTCCTGCCTTCTTGTTACCATGGTGATTGTAAATGGTAGATATTATTATTGTTTTTAAATAAACTGCCATGGAAAAATTAAAAAGCTGACAACCCTATTCATGTCTCCAAGTTAATAAAAGAAAATAATTTTACTGGTTCACAAACTCCTTAAGTCTGATGCCACCCACCATCTAAATTAGCAGTTTATAACTTTCTTTTGTAGCATTTATAGTATTTTGTATCGATACAATTACTTGGGTAGTAATGCCACTTTCTCCGCTATGCTTTAAGCTCTATTTTTTAAAAACACTTTGTGTTGTAAAAATCACTTTGTCCTTAGTGTCTAGCAGTAGGTCTGGTGTCTGCTGGTCCCCAGTCAATACTTTCAGGATGGCTTTATTCAATGGGTCTCAGTAGGAGTGGTACTGCCCCCTAATGGAGCATTTGGGAAATTGGTGGGAACTGACTTTGGTCATCCCAAAGAATGGAGAAGTGTGCTACTGGTGTTTGGTGGGTGTGGTGTGGGGGTGTTAACATTGTAGTATGTAGGTCAGCCAACCAAGTGAAGGCTTATTTTGTGCATTTTGCAAAATCCTTGAATGTCCCTCTTGGTGGTGAAAATCCTCCAGCCTAATGTGGTAAAAAACCTATCTATAATTACCTGAGCCCAAAACCTAACTCCATTTAACAAAAAAAGACAATATTTTGTGTGTGTGTGTGCCCAGTTTTAATATACATTAATGCGTTGCTTAAGGATAGGGGTATATTCTGAGATATGTCTGTTAGGTTATTTCATTGTGTGAACATCACAGTGTATTTACACAAACCTAGATGGCACAACTATACACTTAGGCTTTGTGGTATAGCCTATTGCTCCTTGGCTACAAACCTGTACAGCATGTTACGGTACTGAATACTGTAGGCAATTATAACACAATGGCAGATATTTGCGTATCTAAACATAGAAAAGGTACAGTAAAAATATGAATCTTACGGGACCAATGTAATATGTGCAGTTTGTTGTTGACCGAAATGTTGTTATGCAACACATGACTATATTCTGAAATTTTCAGAAATGCATCTGCGGAGTACTTCAATAGTTGTACTTTGATTTATTGGTAACATTACAAAGAAATTTTTACCACTTTGGCAAATGATACTGGTAGACGTTAGCAGTAGTGCTGTTTGTGATATTTGAATTATTATACACACCTGCACTAATACACATTTGTACGAAATATGGTGATTATGCATATATGTGTATATGTACACATACATTCAGCCCTTATTTCAAAATATCCAATAAAAAGTGTTGAAAATGTTCAGGTGAATGTTTTTTACTTTTTAAAAATCCAAACTTACTCATTAAAAGTATTTGCAAGCATCTTACTAAACCGTTAAATCATTTAATGTAGTTATGCCTGAGTTATTTACATGTTCGAATACATATATTAATATATGCTCATAAATACAGAAATTACACATATGAAAGGCAATAAAAATTACTTCCCTTTATTTTGCCTTTATATTACAGCTTGGGCTTTATATTGTTTTTATCTATGTATATACTATCTCTGTAGATTATAAACATTTGCTATCCAGAGGTGGTGCTGCTCTGATAGGATTAAGGACCCTGTTCTCAGAGAAGCAGCATGGAAGCAAGGATTTCTATGTTCTGGCCTTGGTTTATTTCTCTAAGCAACTCATACAAGTTTTCTGAACTCATTTGGTCTACCTTATTGCTGATAAGGTAATGTCATAATGGTATAAGTCATGTTAATGCTTCACGGATGACTAGGCATGTGGAAAATGCCTTGGCCTACCTGGTGACTCTTCTCGAGGGCTCCTCAGAAAGGCAAACTGTCCCCCGAGACCCACCATTCTGCCTCACTTGCGTTTTCAGTTAGGGAAGACAGATTGTCTTGGAGGAAGGGATTTGGCTACTGCTGAGTTATGAAGGGGTAGGGGGAATAGCGGTAGTGGTGGTGGGACAGTGTTAATGAGTAAAAAGTTCAAGTTTATCAAATGAATAAGAGTAGAGTGTGTTTTAGCTTTCCAGGAAGAAGTTAAGATCCTTAGACTAGGGGCCAATATTGTAAGAATTTTTTGACAGTTCCACGATTGTGTGTTCCAGAGTGATTAACAACCAAACCCATGAAGACTAATAGACTGAGGAGACTTGTGTGTCTCATTCAGCAGTTGGCTGGGGTGGGCCCCAAAGCTTAAAGGCCAAAGAGAAGTACACAGTGTATACAGTAAATACTACGAAAGGCTCTTGGGACTAAGTTGGGGAAAAATGATACCGGGTTCCATGGCAGAAAGCCCCTTTGAGCACAGATGATTTTAGTGTGCTTAGATCTGGCTAGAATGTTGCACATTAATTGTAGCTAGAAAGATATGGGGGCTCCAGGGTAATTGGCACTGGAGAAAGGCCACCCAACATGAAGCCACTTAAGACAAAGATAAAGATTTTATAGTTAATAATGCATGGAAAGTTTGATTGAGATTAGGTCTTTTAGAAACTAAACTGATAATAATGAAAAGAAAGTTTGTTCCAGTTTTTATTTGGAACTATATGCTGATTCTTAGGGAAAAAAACAAATGAATTTAGTAAGATATTTTTAGAATAATTTTTCTGACAATTAAGTAATGATACAACATGCCATGCTTTGCTTACGCATAATCGTAAAGAGATTCCTTTCTTCAGCATTGTTTGGTCCTTAGAAAAAAGAGGTGTCCATTTATTTATTTTTTTTCAAGGGATTTTTAAAACGTTTGGTATACATTTCATTCTCTTTTAAATCATTTATAAAATTGTAGATGTTTTTTCCTCTTTAATTATTAATTAAGAGGATCCTGAGACCCTCATTTCTTGTGATCTTTTTTGTTGTGATTTAAGCAGTTTTCCCATACTACTTTCATCAGTCTCATGAGATAGTGTCTCTTTTGCAAGATTTGTAGTTGATTTGTTTATATTTTCATGCCATTGGCGGGAAGGGCAAGCAGGGAGGAATGTTAAAGTGCTGAACTGATTTTATTAATATAATTGATCAGTTTCCTAGAGAATGTTTTTTAATTATGACAACCTAAGATTGGGGATAAATATTTAGATTGCAGGTTCCCTTGTCCTTCGTAGATTTTGTGTATTTTGTGGTGCCTGTTTGGTGGGATCAGCATCTTTTCAAGGGCTAAAATGTGTTTATCCTTCATAGTCTCTATCGAGGGTTTTATGCAAGGTAAGTTTTTAATAAATGCTTGTTGGATGGAATTGATGAATATTGTGAATTTATATTCCTCCATGGTTTTGTATTTGTAGAGTTTCTCTGAGCTGCCCAAGGTTGCCATTATAAAATTTAGTCTGACATCTTTTTTATGTTACACTTTTAAGGTAACATTTTCATCTAAGATTTGGATCACGGCTGTTAAATGTTTGCTTCAAAGAGAACACTTTGTTCTTTGAAATTAATAATAGTTGAGAAAAACCCCACACACTGGATCACATCTGTGCAGGGATCTTTCCCTTCAGTATTATGAGCAATTATAAATCATGGCCAAAGAGAAGCCGTGTAAATTATCAATATTCTGAAAACAATGAGGCATCTCTCCTGCTACAAAGATAACACTGGAGTTAATGGAAGTGCCATATGCCTAGGGGTAGATGTCATCAAGACAAACATTTAGTTTGTCAAAGTGACATTTAGACGACTGTAAGCAATATTAATCCAGTCATGAGCTCTTGTCAAGCTTAAGTCTGATTTTAAAAGTAGCTATTTTAGGCTTATTTGTCTATTGCTGTCTGGTATAGCAAGTGATTTGAAACCATCAAACTTTTAGGGTAAAAAAAATAGGAAGTGTCATAAAATTAACCAGGATTTGGATTTATTTTTACCAAGTGTTTATTAACATAACCCTTCTTGGTTATTTGAATCGCCTGGACTGCTTGGGCTCATCCTATTTTATTATGAATTATTGGAGAAACTAAGCTCCTTTCTCCACACAAGTTACCACTACTATCCGTGTAGAAAGAGGTGTTAGCAAAGAGAGACTTTGTGGAAGATAACAAGACTTCATGATGCAAAGTCATCCAAGGGAGCACAGCTCTTTCTAAGATCCTCTAAAGCAGCTGTGCTCCAACTGAGGGACACACATATTTAGGGAAGTGCAAAAAGACTTGCCAAGAGGTCTGTACTCCTTGGATAGTTATAAGACAGTCGATTTCCAGATTCTCAGCTTCTGAAATATTCTTCCTGAAAATTGATCTCTCGGCATCCCACAGAATCTCTTTTCCTGCCTTTTCTTCTGCCATAGCCTTTCCTGTTTTACAAAAAAGACACTCTCCCCCATCCATAATCTTTTTTTTTTTAAAGCGTATTATGGGGTTACAAGTGTTAAGGTTACGTATATCGCTCATGCCCCCCCTCCCCTCTCGAGTAAGAGCTTCAAGCGTGTCCATCCCCCAAACGTTGCACATCTTACTTATTGTGGTTGTATATACCCATCTATAATCTTATTACGGCACATTGACCCAAGGTTGTCAAAGCCCTGATCATCAAACAAAGGATCACTTTATAATTTTGATATCAGGCAACTCTTAGGACCTGTAACCATTCCCTGGCATATCCTATTAAGCAATGCATTACCAATACAATTCGTTCCTTATGTTTAATAACTATTTTCACAGTAAACATGCTTATTGTGTCCTTTTAATAATTATAATAACTGAATCCAGAAGAAAAGCATTAAAGCTTAGAGTTTTGTGGTCACAGAAAAGGCATTTAAAAAATTTAAAGTATATATGAGATTTTATGTTGCAGGGAAGTATGATAAAGTATTTGTAAATCAGCAAAAGACCTTCAGGCATAAATATATTTCATTAGGTTGAAATTCTAATGAGGGAGGGAGGGAGTGAACTGTGATTTCAAGGAGAAAAGGGTACAGTGTAAATTTTTAAAGTCCTCATTTATGTATGGATTATGATGGAAATGAAATCTTTGTGGTGTTTAGGTTTCTCTGGATACATTTAAAAGAATAATGTTAACAAAGTGAAAAGAGAGGCCTTAGAATGGGAGAAGATTTTTGCAAATAATATTTCTGATAAGGAGCTAGTGTCTGGAATATATAAAGAACTATTACTACTCAATTATAAAAGACAACCCAATTAAAAATTTGGCAGAGGATCTGAATAGATGTTTCTCCATGGAAGGTATACAAATGACCAAAAAACATATGAAAAGATGCTGCACATTATTAGCTGTCAGGGAAATGCAAATCAAAACTACAATGAGGATACCACTTCACACCCACCAGCATGGCTAGAATAAAAAAGACAGGTAATTACAAGTGTTGGTGAGGATGTGGAGAAATCGGAACTCTCATTCCCTGTGATTGTAAAATGATTCACCTGCTTTCGAAAACAATTTGTAATTCCTCAAATAGTTACACATGGAGTTAGGATCCAGTAATTCCACTCCTAGTTATATACTCAAGAGAAATGCAAACATGTGTCCACACAAAAACGACTACATGAAAGTTCATAGCTGTATTGTTTGTAATTGTCAAACTATGGGAACAATCCACATGTCTACCAGCTGATCAATAGATAAATAAAATGTGATATATCTATACAATGGAGCATTATTTATTAATAAAATAAATGAAGTACTGATAGATGCCAAAATATGAATGAACCTTGATAACATTATGCTAAATGAATGAAGCTAGTCACAAAGGACCACATATTGTATGACCACATATTCTGTTTATAAAATGTCCAAAATAGACAAATCTATATAGACAGAAAATAGATTAATGAGTGGTGGCCCAGGGCTGGAGGGAGGGGGGAAGAAGTGATGGGGGATGGAGGATTGACAGCTAACGGGTATGGGGTGTTTTTATTGAGATAAAATGTTTTAAAATTGATTGCGTTGATGTTTGCATAACTCTGGATATACTAAAAGCCATTGAATTGTACACTTTCTCTTTTTTTTGAGGCAGAGAGCTAGCCAGAGCTTTTTTTTTTTTTAAATTCAGCATATTATGGGGGTACAAATGTTAAGGTTACGTATATTGCCCATGTCCTCCCTCCCCGCTCGAGTCAGAGCTTCAAGCGTGACCATCCCCCAAATGTTGCACATCTCATTCATTGTGTTTGTATATACCCATGCCCTCTTCCCCCCTCCCCCCTGCCCAACACCCGATAAATATTATTCTTATATGTCCACACTTTAAATAGGTGAATTGTATGGTATATACATTATATTTCAAGTTGTTTAAGGAAATAATGTAATAGTTTTATTTTTAAAATGTCCATGTTTACAATATGCCAGAAATGACATACTCGGCATCCTGTAAATAAACTTACGATGAGCTGCTGTAGATGTCACCTTAAAAAAATTTTTAAAAATGCAGTCTTAAATGATCAGTTTTAATGGTTACATAATATTTCATTGAGTTGCTGCAGTATACATTGCTCATTCTCCTCCTATATAAGTACTTTCTCATATTTTGATATTTTAAATAATAAAAATTTCTGTATGTGTTAGTTTTTTCTTTTTCTGTTACCTTTGGTTAAAATTCTAGCTGATGTTTCAGAAGGAATAGATTGCTGAGATTTTTAAATAGTATTCCAAGTTAACTTTTCTGAAGGTTGAACCAATTTTTATCACTTAAAATGTTTTTTACTGTTTAGTTAAGTATCAAATGTTGTCTACCATTGTGAAAGTTGCTTCCGACTTTATTTCTGTGACTAAGTAAGTTGTTGTTAACCTCTGTTTGGAGTGATGAAGGCTTTTATTAATTAAGTAAGTGTTACCTGAAATCCCACTCTGTGCCAGGTACTGTAGACTGGTGACACAGAGATGACAAAGGCTTTCTCTGTGCACTCAGAGAAGTTCCACATTTCATGGAGAAATAATTGATTATGGTAGGTAAAATGAAGGCTCCCATTAAAGTATAAAAGGTGTTTGAGGAGATTCCTGGAGGATATAGCCGGCACCGGAGGAGAGGAGTTATGTATGTCCAGCCTGAAAGATGAATGAGACTTTGCCCGGAGTCAAGAGCAGGACTAAGAGGGCATTTCTGGTCGAGTTATGGCCATGGCCTCCAAACACCACGATGCAGGCAAGCAAGTTGCAGAGGTTCTCTTTGACTGAAGAGTTATCAGCGCCTTTGCGTTTTCCATTTTTATTCATTAGTATATGTAGTTGCTTTTGTTTGCTGTTTGTTTTGTTAATATGCTTCTGTTCTTTGCATTCCTTACAAATATTAACGGTAATGTTAATTTTTTGTCATTTTTAAGACAATTTCCTTTTAGGCTGTTCTTTGACTTTTTATTTTCGTTATTTTTCATCTTTTACATTCTGGTCACATAAGATTATGATGATTTGTTTTGATGTGCACTGTGTGGAAATTTTTAAATTTATGATATATGTATTTAGCTAGTCCAGTAGTAGCAAAACCTCACTGATTTCCTTTTTTTTTTTTTTTTTTTTTTTTTTTTGAGAGACAGGGACTTGCTCTGTCACTCTGGCTAGAGTGTGGTGGTATCATCATAGTTCACTACAACCTCAAACTTCTGGACTCAAGTGACCCTCTTGCCTCAGCCTCCTGAGTAGCTGGGACTGCAGGAGTATACCATCATACCCAGCTAATTTTTCTATTTTTTGTAGAGACAAGGTCTCATTCTTGCTTAGGCTGGTCTCGAACTCCTGACCTCAAGTGATTCTCCTGCCTCGGCCTCTCAAAGTGCTAGGATTACAGGTGTGAGCCACCGTGCTCGGCAAAAACCTCATTTCTTAAAGTGGTTTTCCTCCTCAGTAAGAAGAATTCTAAAATGTATGTGGGGCTCATATTTCTCACACTCAAGCTGTTTCCATGTCTTCTCCCTTTATGGTAATACAGCCTGACATTAACTTGATGGCTGAGTCTGGAAGCCAGAGCAGAGTTTCTCTTTACTTGCTCACCTTCTCCGGGTAGAGTGGCTTCATTCATTTGACCTGAAAAGCCAAACCAACAGCCTCTACTCTTTGTGGGCCTCTATGGGTCTGTAGCAGTAGTATATTGACAAACTTGTTTGTATCTCAACAGCCTGAAATTTTTATTCTTTCAGCAATATTGTTTGTATTTAAGGAGTGAGAGAATGGAAATCAGATGGAAAGGAAATTGCTGTGGTTTGAATTGTCTCCCCAAAATTGATACATTGAAACTCTAACCCTCAGTGTGACTTATGTGTAGATAGAGCCTTTATGGAAGTAATTATAATTAAATCAGGTCATAAGGGTAGAGGTCTGAACCAACAGGATTAACGTCCTTATAAGAAGAGACAACAGAGAACTCTCTCTCTGCCACGTGAGAATACAGCGAGACAGCGGACATCTGCAAGCTAGGAAGAGAGCTCGTGCCGGCAACTGAACTCTCCTGAACCTTGATGTTGGACTTTCTGGTCTCCAGAACTGTGAGAAAATAAGTTTCTTTTGTTTCAGCCACTCAGACTCTATGGTTTCTCTACAGATGGAGAATCTAATGATTAAATAATTTCTCTCAGCTCTCAGTGCTGGAAAGGTGAATCTGTGCATCCTTGTTGAGCTTATGCTAATTTAGGAAATAGCTCTATGTAGTTAATTTACATATTTTAAGGGGGAAAAGACCCAACAGGAACCATACGTGGATTAAAAAGTGTTTCCTGCTCAAATAACTTTGGGAAACATATATCCTCTTGTTGTTGGACGCACCTTTGATATTTAAGACTCTGAGAAATCCTGCAGTGAAGAAACCTGGCTAGCTTTACCTTTGTGTTTCTCAGAACACTTCCTAGGGGCATCCCTGGTGATACCCTGGGGAGCAATGTTTCATGGACACCAATTCGGGAAGTACAGCCCAGAGTGACCATTAGATTCTTGCACTGGCCACGATGGGCCTATTTAATTTATATTGTACTTATATGTTTGATGGGCATTTATACTTTCTATAATTTATTGAATTAAAACATGTCATGAGAATGTATGTTTATGTTATTTTGAAAAATTTAGCCTTTTTTTTTTTGCCTAAGATTAGGCAAAAAAAAACCCCACAAGGTAGATAGTTATGAACTTTAGACATCTTACCTCTAAGAAAAGAAAGTAGATGCATCTGTGAAAATAAGCTTTTTTGATTTTAGTGAGCAACAAGTATGGTAAGGATTTTGTAGGGCAGAAAGGATGAGGGTCCCAATCTCATGGAATTTATATTGTGTAGAGGTGTGGAGATTAAGGTTTACATGTGTTCTTTTCAACATGTTTACATATATCCCTACATACTGTTATAGTTGGAAGATTTTCTGTACAATACAGCCTTGGCCACTTGGCATTGTCTTGCCAAGTCAGTCCTCAGTTTTTTCACTCATGAGTGTTTTGATTATGGAAACTGACTTTAGGCCTGCTTGGCTTCCAATGTTTCATTCTACAAATGAATCTTGTTTCTAATTATCAAAAGAATGATTTCCCCTTAAACAACCTTAAAATGATTTAAAATCTCTAAAGATACTGCTTAATTCTAACCTTTTTTTTTTCTTTTTCTGTAACTCAAAAGCAGTTTTAAAAATCTAGACATTTGCCAGGTTTGAATTGGAAAAGAATTTGAGCATCTGGGTGAAGGTGTTGTTAAAGTTGTTTGGCAGATTTTATGATAGGATCACTTAAATAATTTAAAAGGAAAACTCTGGGAATTTTCTTCCTTTATAAAATAGATCCTACAACATACTTGATAACACTTAACATGAATGTTTTTAGACAGCTATAATTTATTTATAGTTAGATGAACCAGAAGCCTTTACCTTCTGTTACTAAAAGCAAGCCTGCTTCAAGAGACACAAATGGTCTCATCTTTAACATATTGGCCAAAAGAGAAAAAGAATGTTCTTTATGAAAGCATGTTGTCCTACTTCAGTTTCCCTTCTGTGTCACACACAGTGAGCATAATTAACAGCCACTTAGTAGACTTCTTTTAAGGAGATCACTGATCTGGGAAGTGCTCAGTTAGTCTCAGGAAGGGTTTGGTCAGTGGAGAAGAAAATCGCATTTATGGGCGGAGTCACTGGGCAGGAGCAGCCAACGTTTTGACAGCAGTTGTGTGCTCTGGGGGATTCCCACCAGTTAGGAAAATGAAGGCTGACTTCTTTTTATTTCTTTAACCTTGCCACTCTTTGCCTAGGCAATTCCATCACATTTCATGATTCACAGAGCTTAGAGCAGGACGATATTCATCTCATGGATGCTTCTGGTTGTTGAGTTAGTGGTTTGCATTAAGATGGCAAGAGAAAGCTCTCTTGCCTAATTAGTGAGAGGCACACTGACAGTGTGAAGGACTTTTTTCCCCCCTCCCTCTAGAGGTGATTTTTAACGGTTGAATGTGCATGTGAGTGTCTTAAGCCCAAAGCCAGACCCTGGCTACTTTGATGGACTGCATTGCAAATTAGTTGAAAAGTACCTATAACTTAAGCCTTTATTGTTTTCTCTTGTTATTTTTCTCTCATTAGCCTTTTTCCTTTATTTAAAAAAATTAAAAATATAATATAAGCGTACAGTACAAAAGAGTACTACAATAAGAAGTCTTTTTCCCACTCCCAAGTCCCTAGTTACATTTTTTCAGAGGTGACAACGAACAGCATTTTAAAAACTGCTTTCAGGCATTTTCTTTGCTTATAGGTCTTTTCTTTCCCTCTTGTACACTAGCAGGACATATCTTGTTTGTCTTCCTAACAGTGTATCCTGGAGAGTGTTTCATATTAGTGCATATATAGCTCCGACTCATTCTGTTTATAGGTTGCATGCTGTTCATTGTATGGATGTACTATACTTACTTGTTTTTTTTATTGGTGAACATTTAGGTTGCATGTAGGATTTCATTCTTACAAGTGGATGGATAGTTTTGTTGACAACCATGAATAGTGAGTCACACAGGCTATATACATTTAAAATTTTAATACAGTGTGTATTGCCAACATGCCTGATGTACTGATTCACACCCTCCTCCCAAATGTCTGTTTCTCGACCTTTGCCCCTGTTTTGTTTTCTGAAACTTTCTGATTTTTCCAATCTGGAACATGAAAATTAATGCTTTCATAGCTGTTTTGAATTTGCATTCCTTTAATTGTCAATGAGGCTGGGCATCTTTTCTTTTTATGTTTATAAGCCATTTGAATTCTTGGCTTTCAATACTTAGTCATACCTGATGAGAATTCGCACACAGGTTTGGGGAGAAATCCAAAGACTGGTATTTTAGAACAGTGTTAGGTGTTATTAGGAACCTTGGAGGTTATCTAGTCCCACCTTGCAGTTGGTATAAGAAATATTTTTATAGCCTCCGTGACTTAGTTTTTGGTCATCTGCTTGAATGCTTTCAATATTAGGGGGGTTAAAACCACATGGGCATCTAATTTCTCTGTTGGCTTTAGTTCACAGAGGTTTCAAGATATGTCAAAAGAGTACTTTAATAGATAGAGAAGGTGGGAGCAGCTGGACTGTTTAAATAAACTATGTTAACGAAGCTAGAAGATTCTTTCAGGTCCAATAGGGGAACCTGGAGCAATGCATATTTAATGAATGTTGTCCCTTTGACTAAGAGTGAAAGACTATAACCAAGGGAGACCGTTTGAGGGTATGTTAGTTATCTATTGCTGCATAACATTCCCTCTAAATTTAGTGCCTTAAAACAACGGTAGACATCTATTCTTTCACAGAATTTCTGGGGGTTAGGAATTGGGGAGCAACCTTGCTGGGTGGTTCTGGCT
>VSMD01139297.1:0-29096 GCA_008750895.1 Mirza zaza | reverse complement strand
AACGAAGTGAGACTCTGTCCCCCCTAAAAAAAAAAAAAGAAAAAGAAAAAGAAAGAAAGAAAAAATTAGCCGGGCATGGTGGTGCATGCCTGTAGTCCCAGCTACTCGGGAGGCTGAGGCGGGAGGATCGCTTGAGCCCAAGAGTTTGAGGTTGCTGTGAGCTAGGTTTATGCCACGGCACTCTAGCCTGGGCAACAAAGTGAGACTCTGTCTCAAAAAAAAAAAAGATTAACCTATTGCCTGACACATCAACTAACCTACACCTGATACCCCACCCCTCGGGCCACCCCAACTTAATAACGGTGGGAAAAATCGGCCAGATGGTGCTCAGAATTTGGTGGCGAGGCTCCTTTGAGCCCACTGGCAAAATAAACTTTGATTCTCTGACTCTCCGTGTGCTACTAAGTTTGTCCTCGGGACCACCCGCTGTAACACCGGCTGTAACAGCAGGGCAGGTGGGAGCAGGAGGCTCTAGGGCTCCAGGCTTGGGCTGGGCTCTGACTTCCTGGGAGCCATTGTGAGTAGAGGAGAGTTCTGAGCAGGGACTGAGACGGGCAGAGGAGGAAGGGCAGACTCCTGGCCTGAGCAAAGGTTAGTAGGGAAAGCAAAAGGCAGTTGGGCATGTAACTGCTGGCACCTGTTAAGGCTACTTTACTTCACTCAGAGGCTTGCCCAGTGCCCACACCCCATCCTCACCTGGCACCTGGGTGGGGCTCAGCTGCTAACCTCTACCTTTGTCACTACAATTAACAGAGGCCTGGTGCCAGCTTCCCCAGAGCAGGCCAGAGAGCGCACAGTGGCATGGCTGAGCAACCCTGGACTCCACCTGCCCCTCTTATTCTCCTCTTCCCACACTGCTCTCCTTGCCCCCAGCGTAGTCCTCAGAGAGCATACAGTTGAGTCTGGCTACCAACCTTACAACAGGAGGCCCTCCGATGATAAAGCTAATTCCTTAGCCCCGTGGGCGGAATGTGGGCTGGGTGGTTTTTCTGGTTGAGAACTCCAGATTCATGTGGACCCACCCTTTGCTCTCTCACCAACCCATGCACAGGCATGAACGGGCCCTCCAGTGGGGCTCTGGGCAGCAGGTGACCACATCAGTCTCCTGGCCAGCCAGAGAGTCAGGGTCCAGCCACCAGACAACTGCCCTGCCCCTGCGAGGACTGAGCCCAGGGCTGCTGGGGCCACACGGGCTGCCCCACCCAATGCCTGAAGTTGACCTTGGATTGTCAGGGCGTTCCACCAAAACCCACAAGTTTTGCTCGTCCTGTTCCTAAATTGAGCAGCTACTAATCCTCACAGCTGATGAGGTGATTTTGGGTCATACTTCTGATTGGTTGACTACTATGTAAATGAGGCGACTTTTGTGAAAATTTGCGATTGGCTAACTGTAACCCCCAAAAAGGTATAAAACTAAAAGAAAACAAAAAAGGGGCGCTCAGAGTTTGGTGGCATATATGCCTCTCTGAGCCTGCTGGCGAAATAGAAATAAAGCTGACTCTTAACTCTCCATGTGCCGCTCAGGTTTTTCTTCCTCCAAGAGCTGTTCACACCTGCCGGAACAGAACGTTAAACCTTTTCACTTCAAACTGAGTTCCGCAAAGAACTGGGTGCTCCCAAGCCCCTGATCCTCCAATCCAGGACATGCCCCAGCTACAAGCCATACTGGTCAAAGAGACGAGACTGTTCTTGAGTGGTGAGAATGTTCTGGAATTAGATAGTGGTAATGGTTGCACGACAGAGTCATATTCACACTAAAAACCCTGCAGGCTTTCAAAGGGTGATTTTTATGGTATGTGAATTATGTCTCGATTAAAAGTTAAAAGATGAGGCAGGGCACGCTGGTTCATGCCTGTAATCCTAGCACTTTGGGAGGCCAAGGCAGGAGAATCACTTAAGACCAGCCTTGGCAACATAGCAAGACCCTATCTCTACCAAAAATTTACAAAATTAGCCAGGTGTGGTGCACACCTGTAGTCCTAGCTACTCGGGAGGCTGAGGCAGGAGGATCACCTGAGGCCAGGAGTTGAAGGCTGCAGTGAGCTATGATTGCAACACTGTACTCCAGCCTGGGCAACAAAGCCATAGACAAACAAATGATAATAAAAGAGGAGACCAGCCACTGGGGGGCAAACAAAGGTTAGTAAGGCTTGGTACACGGGATGAGTGTACCAAGGCAGCCGAAGGGCCCAGACAAGCTGTGGAAGCAAGAGCAGGGCCACACCCAGCACGGGAGAGAGGAAGCCCAGGATCTTGGTGGTTGACGCTGAGGCCTGTGCAGATTGGGCTCCTACCTCAGCTGGTAACCTAATTACTGCAAATGTACATCTACAACTGTTAACTAAACAGAACTAGCCAGGTTATACGTTGGAAATGGAGAGCTTTAGTTCCTGTACAGGGTAGCAGCCTGGGGGGCGGCCATTCCTACAGGCAGAGGCTGGGCCAAAGCCAGGCACACATGCCTCAAAGGACCGACAAGAAGAATAAGGGTTTATCCTGAGTGAGGTGGGTGGTGAAATATACATATTCAACAAGCTATAGGAAGGGTCTTGAATATTTATGAAAAGGGAAATTGTACACATGCATATACTTGGGCTCTATCTCTCCCATCCCAGCATTGCCAGGAACTCAATTTCAAGGTGTTTCTGGGGCTCCCCTGGCCAAAAGAGGTCCGTTGAGTAATCAGAGGGCTTTGAATTTGATTTTTAGCTCCCACAACTCGCTCAGAATTGTTAAGAACCCTGCAAGTTGGAACAGCATATTTTAACTGCAACAGCTGACAGCATCCTCCCAAAGGCCCCTCCACTCCCTACCGGCTCGGCTCTGCGTGCTCTGTACACACAGCTCCTCACAGCGTCTCCCTGACTAATCCTCTTCTGCAAGACACACATCAACTGGCTGCATCCAGACTGCAAACTTTCCCCCGCATCTTGCCACTGCTTCCAGCCTAGGACATGGGAAAGGGCTCAAACACTCTGCGCGCCCACGCCCATGCCCACTACCCCTCTTCAACCGGCTGGCTCCCCCACAGCCACCCAGGGGCTTCTTCCAGTCTCCCGACAGGGGACTATGCCCTCTGCAAGGGACACCAGGACCTCCCAGCAGCCTCGTTCTTCTCAAAGAGGAATGAGAAAGCCGGAGTGTTTTTGTCACATTTTTTTCCCAACTCAGACCAATACTAACCCTGGTGTGGCTTGGGAAGAACCCTTTGGATGCTTTTGTCCTGTGTGGGAAACCCCAGGTCAGGACCTGGAACAGGAGAGAGATGCTTCCTATTGTGTTCAGAGACCTGCAGCTCCAGGGCTCCCCAGGACAGGACAGAGATGTTCCAGGAGGAAGCACATGTTTAGTCGCTCTCTCTCTTTTTTTTAAATATTGAAAGAATGGTGATTGTTACAAGCTGTTTCAAAGTATCCTTGAATCAAAATATCATCCGTACTAGAAAAAATGGTTTTCTGTATGGAAAAAGAATAAAATTGGTCTCTGACCTCATGCACACAAATTAATTGCAAGTATCCAACAAAGTATGTCAATGGTTAAAAATCATGGATTCTGAACCCTCACCCTCACCCTAACTGCCCCCCCCAAAAAATGTGGATTCCAGAGACTGTGTGGGTTTGAATCCTGGGGTTTTAGGTTGCAGTGAGCTACGATGACACCACTGCACTCTACCCAGCTCAAAAGAAAAAAAATTAAAGTCAGACAATTAAAAAAAAATTGAGATATAATTCCATTCAAATACCATAAATTCACACTTTTAAAGTGTACAGGCCAGGCACGGTGGCTCACGCCTGTAATCCTAGCTCTCTGGGAGGCCAAGGCGGGAGGATCGCTCGAGATCAGGTGTTCGAAACCAGCCTGAGCAAGAGCGAGACCCCATCTCTACTAAAAAATAGAAAGAACTTAATTGGCCAACTAAAACTCTATAGAAAAAGTTAGCCGGGCATGGTGGTGCATGCCCGTAGTCCCAGCAAAAAAATAAAAAATAGGCCGGGCGAGGTGGCTCACGCCTGTAATCCTAGCACTCTGGGAGGCCAAGGCGGGCGGATTGCTCGAGGTCAGGAGTTCGAAACCAGCCTGAGCGAGACCCCGTCTCTACTATAAATAGAAAGAAATTAATTGGCCAACTAATACATATAGAAAAAAATTAGCCGGGCATGCTGGTGCATGCCTGTAGTCCCAGCCACTCGGGAGGCTGAGGCAAGAGGATGGCTTGAGCCCAGGAGTTTGAGGTTGCTGTGAGCTAGCCTGATGCCACGGCACTCACTCTAGCCTGGGCAACAAAGTGAGACTCTGTCTCAAAATAAAAAAAAAATAAAAAATAAAAAAAAAAAAGTGTACAATTTGGTGGTCTTTAGTATAATCACAAAACTGTGCAACTATCACTGCTATTTAGTTCCAGAATATTTCATGTCCCAAAAAGATCTTATCTCTTTTTAACTGATGTGGGCCACAGCTTGAGTGATGACCTGGAGTAAGATGAGCTTGACCACATGCACTTTCTTTTGGACATGCAGTTTAAAGTGCAAGAATGTGGAGCAACAGATGATAGGAGCGAAATATGATAGCCACTTCTGAAAACCAGCATTACCAAGTAAAGTTGAACGTACATGTACCGTATGACCCAGTAATTTCAGTCCTAAATATCTACTCAACAAAATGCATACATATGTGCTCAAAAAGACTTATACAGGAATAATCATAGCAGCATTGTTTGTAATAGCCCAAAGCTAAAAGTAATGAAATATTCATCAACGGTAAAATGCGTAAGAAAGGCACATTTTTACAGTTCTGCCGTACAATGGAATACTATACAACACTGAAATTGGATGAACTATCGCTGCATGCACCAATGTAGACCAATCTCACAGACTATTCCGCTAAAGAAGCAAGAAACAGAAGGATATAAGTATGATTCCATTTAAGTAAAAATTTGAAACAGGCAAACCTAGCAATGTATTGTTTAGGAATCTACTTGCAGGTAGTAAAAACATAAAGGATGCCAAAGCAAAGATTAACACAAAATTCAGGACAGCAGCTTTCTTGGCATCAGGGGAGTATGTGTGACAAGAGGGGCACTCAGGGTGTTGTCTAAACTGCAGGAGGGTTTGGTCTAGGTCTAGTTGTTTGTCACACAAAGATCCAATTATTGACACAACAAGGCTTGCCAGGGAAGAAAGGAATTTTTAACAGGGCAGACGTCTTGTGGGGAGGACGGGAAAAGCTGCCTCAAACCTGTGTCTCTAAAGGAGATCCTGGCCAGGCTCAGTGGCTCACGCCTGTAATCCTAGCACTCTGGGAAGCCAAGGCGGGCGGATCGCTTGAGGTCAGGAGTTTGAAACCAGCCTCAGCAAGAGCGAAACCCCCATCTCTACTAAAAATAGAAAGAAATTAATTGACCAACTAAAAATATATATACAAAAAATTAGCCAGGCATGGCGGCGCATGCCTGTAGTCCCAGCTACTCGGGAGGCTGAGGCAGAAGGATCGCTTGAGCCCAGGAGTTTGAGGTTGCTGTGAGCTAGGCTGATGCCACGGCACTCACTCTAGCCTCGGCAACAAAGTGAGACAGTCTCAAAAATAAGTAAATAAATAAATAAAAATAAAAAATAAAGGAGATCCTGGGCTTTTTAAGGAGGGGCCACATGCCTTGGGGCAGGTCAAGGGGGGTGGTGAGTGCTGGTGTCTGGAAGTCTGCCCGGCAACTTGAGAATCTCTACTCCTTTTTCTTGCAGAAAACCCATCATTTCTGGGAAACAACTCAAAAAGTCAAGTGATTATTAATACTTAAGGGACAGGAATTATAAAGAAACATGTAGGGGTCCCTGCTCCTTGAAATTTGTTCATGGAGCCAGTTACAAGAGCAGGGCTTCTAGGATATGGGAATATTCCATCCATTGACTTCGGTGGTAGGTACATGGGTGTGTGTTTTGTCAGGGAGGAAAACTTTTTTTCTCTATCATCTTTTTTTTTTTTTGAGACAAAGTCTTGTTCTGTCCCCTGGGTCAAAGTGCAGTGGTGTGATCATAGCTCACAGCAACCTCAAGCTCCTGGGCTCAAACCATCTTCCTGGCTCAGCCTCCCAAGTAGCCAAGACTACAGGCACAAGCCACCATGCCCAGCTAATTTTGGTATTTTTTGTAGAGATGGGTCTCCCTATATGATTCAGGCTGGTCTCAAACTCATTGGCTCAAGGGATCCTCCCACCTCAGCCTCCCAAAGTGCTGGGATGACAAGTGTGAGCCCCCTACCCTCTTAAATCCAGTGCCCAGGAGCCTGCAAATTAAATGACCAAAAGACAGATCAACAGGAGAAAAGGCATACATTTTTTATTAATATTTACATGCACAATAGTTCACAGAAAAGAAGCAAAACTCAAAGAAGCCCCCTTAGTCTTGGGGCTTATATACCACTTCAACAGAAGAAAGGGGGTCTGGGCTTCAAGGAATGATTAATTGTGTGGAAGAGCGACTAGGAGTACGGGGAAATTAATGGAAGACAAGGGTGATTTCAGTGAGTTTGTTTATGCACACTCACGCTGCTGCCAGCTCTGTCTTTGATGATAAGAGTTGCTCTCCTCTTCCTGGTATGAGAGGGGGCCACCTTCACAGGGAAATTTCTGCCCTATCTTAGATAAAGAGAGGGGCAGAGAATCCTCACTTGCCCTCAGCTCAAAATAATCCTTATGCCAAAGTCATATATCTTGGGGGAGACACATCCTAATCCCCTTCAGTTTAGACTGTGCACATTGGCTGGGTGTGGTGGCTCACGTCTGTAATCCTAGCACTCTGGGAGGCTGAGACAGGTGGATCGCTCAAGGTCAGGAGTTCAAAACAAGACTAAGCAAGAGCGAGACCCCGTCTCTACTAAAAATAGAAAGAAATTAATTGGCCAACTAAAAATATATAGAAAAAAATTAACTGGGCATGGTGGCACATGCCTGTAGTCCCAGCTACTCAGGAGGCTGAGGCAGGAGGATTGCTTGAGCCCAGGAGTTTGAGGTTGCTGTGAGCTAGGCTGATGCCGCAGCACTCTAGCCCAGGCAAAAAGTGAGACTGTCAAAAAAATAAAAAAATAAACTGTGCACAATGGTCAGAGAAAGTAATTCTTTTCCCTTCATATTATGGGCGGAGCCCAGCTAGTTGGCATCTCATTGGCAAACTGATACTGTCTTGACCTCACCTGGGGGAGGGGAGGAGAATTACCTCAGCCACCGCAGGTTCTTCCAGGTTCTTCGCTGCGCCCATGGCACCACGAGGTACGGGAAAGAGTGATGCCTGGGGCAGCCTGCTCCAGCCCTGCCTCCTGGTCACTGCGGAACTTGGAACACCACTCCTTTCCTCCCAACCTTCTGTTTCCACGTCTGTAAACAGGAGAACCGGTCCCTCCCGACTCCGGCCTACCCGGACTCCTGGAGCACCTGCGGCCTGGCCCAGGAAGGGTGAGCTTGCAGCCCGGTCCAGGGGCAGATCCCAGGGCCTTCAGCCGATGGTGCCCTTGGGTGGACTCCAGAGACGGGGAGGAGCAGGAGCGCTTTGCGAGACAGGGGCTGCGGGGGACAGAGCAGACCCGGAGTTCTGCCCCTGCGGCTCCCAAGCTGCTAACAGCTGAGCTGACCTTACAGTCAGGGCATGTCTCAGCTTGTCTTAAGACCTATTTATAGCTCCAGGCCTCCTTATTTGGCATCTGGCTGCACTGTGGGCTCCCAGGCCTTCTGTCCGCAAGGAGATCTGCCTGCCTGCCAGCGCCCCGGCTCCTGTGCACGGAACAGGCACCCAGCCATGTGTGCTGTGTGGATTCCAAACGCTCTTTAGAGCTGGTTATGTATTTGTCAAATATTTAATTGAGTTAGGATACACATAAGAAAATTTACCGTGTTAACCATGTTTAAGCATAGAGTTCGGCATTGTTGAACGTTCACAGTCGAGCAACCAGTCTCCAGACTGTTTTCATCTTACAAAACTGAAACTCTGTTCCCATTAAACAAGAACTCCCCATTCCCTCACTCCCAGTCCCTGGTACCCACCATTCTATTATATTTTCTGTCTACTGAATGTGATGACTCTAGGTACCTCCTGTAAGTGGTAGTAGTGTTTGTCTTCTTGTGTCTGGCTTATTTAATTTAGCATAATGTCGTAAGATTCATCCATGTTAGAGCGTCTGTCAGAATTCCCTCCCTTTTGAAGGCTGAACAATATTCCATGGTATGTATATACCACACTGTGTTTAAACATCCATGGGTGGGCACTTTCACCTTTTAGCTACTGTGAATAAGGCTGCTATGAACATGGGTGTATAAATCTCTTTGAGACCTTGCTTTTAATTCTTTTTGATATACACCCAGAAGTAGATTGCTGGATTGTATGGTAATTCTATCTTAATTTTTTTTTTTTTTTTTTTAAAGACTGGGTCTAGCTCTGCTGTCCCGGCTTGAGTACAGTGGTGCCATCATAGCTCACTGCAACCTTGAACTCCTGGCTCAAGTGATCCTCCTGCCCATGACTGAAGGGAACATTTTACCATACATCATACTTAAAAAAAAATGGTGGTAAAATATATGCAATATGGAATTTACCATTTAACCATTTTTAAGTGTACAGCTCTGTGGCATTAAGCACATTCATTGTTGTGCAGCCGTCCCTACCATCCATCTACAGAACTCTTTCATCTTCCCAAACTGAAACTCTGTACCCATCGAACAACAGCTCCTCGTTTCCCCCCGGCCCCGTGGCACCCACCATTCTACTTTCTGTCTCTATCTATTCTATTCTAGACATCTCATGTGTGTGGAATCACACCGTATCTATCCTTTTGTGTCTGGCCTATTTCACTTAGCCCCATGTCTTCAAGGTTCATCCATGTTGGCCCATGTGTCAGAATTTCCTTCTGTTTTAAGGCTGGATAGCATTCATTCTGCTATATCTAGGTGCTCCATTTTGTTTATCCAATCCTATGTCTATGGACAATGGGGTCACACCATGCATTTTTCACATTTCAGATGCAGTGTTGGATCCCAATGCCAGATTCTTATCAGATCTAACCGGCCTGTTTTATATTTAAAGCCTGCAGCCTTTTACTTCTCTAGGGGAGGATGTCATGACCAAGAAAGACTTTATAACAGGGGCCAGGCATGGGGTGGCTCATGCCTGTAATCCTAGCACTTTGGGAGGCTGAGGTGGGAGGACTACTTGAGGTCTGGAGTTTTGCTCAGCCTGAGCAAAAGCGAGACCCCATCTCTACAAAAAATCATAGAAAAATTATCTGGGCATGGTGGCACATGCCTGTAGTCCCAGCTACTCAGGAGGCTGAGGCAGGAGGATCACTTGAGCCTAGGAGTTGGAGGCTGCAGTGAGCTATGACTCCACTGCACTCTACCAAGCGCTACAAAGCAAGACCTTGCCTAACAAAAAGAAAAAAAAAAAAGATTTTATGACAAATGACATTTCCTTGAGGGATGTGGGGATCTGCGCCCATGAAAAGATTGTCCCTGAGACTCTTCCTAAGACTAGATTGACGGTTGCAAGGAGGAGGTGTAGGCTGTCATCTGAGAAAGGGATGTAGGAGCAGTGGATGGAGGTGGAACGGTTATGGGGCTGAAAGGGCCTGGACATAAACTCTACAGAGGGTATCTGGGGTCAGAAAGACGGAAAGGCCAGTGAGAGGAGGGTCTGGGGAAACTGGAGACCATGGAGATCCACACGTGGACTTTACAGACGCCCAGCACATGGCATGACACAGAGGCACTGTGAGGCAGGCGCCAAAGTCTCTGATAAACAGTTAGAACCTGTTTCCTTGACTCAGTTATCAGGGTTGATTTGTTTTTCAGAACAGCTTGTGTGTAGAAACGTAGGGTAGGACTTGGAAGCATCCCAGTTAGAAGGGTAGATAACAACGGCACCTGCAGGACTCGGAATTGCCTTTCTTCCACAGCTAGAATGTCATCTGACCATGCTGGTCCTCTGCCTGAAACTGCCCAGGGGCTCCCTACGGCCTGCAGGACCAAGTCCAGCCACCTGCTGGCTGCAAGCTGCGCCTTGTCACCTGGGCCTTGATGCTCAGAGGATGAGCTGCTTCCAGCTTTCCTCCTCCCCCAGTCTGCTCCTCAGCAGTGCGCCTCCGCCCTGCAATCCCAGGCAAGGGTGCAGGTGGCCAGCTCCAACTCACTGACAGCTCCTGACTGCATTTTCCTGCTACCCTCGCTCTCCACCAGGCCTGGTTAAGTGCAGCTTCTTTTTTTTTTTTTTTTTTGAGACAGAGTCTCACTCTGTTGCCCAGCTAGAGTGCCGTAGTATCAGCCTAGCTCACAGCAACCTCAAACTCATGGGCTCAAGTGATTCTACTGCCTCAGCCTCCACAGTAGCTGGGACTACAGGCATGCGCCACCATGCCAAGTTTTTCTATATATTTTTATTTTTATTTTTTTTTAGACAGAGTCTCATTTTGTTGTCCAGGCTAGAGTGAGTGCCTGGCATCAGCCTAGCTCACAGCAACCTCAATCTCCTGGGCTTAAGCAATGCTATTGCCTCAGCCTCCCGAGTAGCTGGGACTGAAGGCATGTGCCACCATGCCCAGCTAATTTTTTGTATATATATTTTTAGTTGGTCAATTAATTTCTTTCTATTTTTAGTAGAGACGGGGTCTCGCTCAGGCTGGTTTCGAACTCCTGACCTCGAGCAATCCGCCTGCCACGGCCTCCTAGAGTGCTAGGATTACAGGCGTGAGCCACCGTGCCCGGCCTGTATATATTTTTAGTTGGCCAATTAATTTCTTTCTATTTTTTTAGTAGAGACGGGGTCTTGCTCTTGCTCAGGCTGGTCTCAAACTCCTGAGCTCAAATAATCCACCCTCCTCGGTCTCTCAGAGTGCTAGGATTACAGGCTAAGTGCAGCTTCTTCAGCTCCAGTGGCACCCTGCACATTTCTCTACCACCGCACATTCCCCAATAAAACACTCTGCTTTTCAATTGGTTCCCCCTAGTAGGTTCCAAGCTCCTTAAGGTCAGGTGCCATTTCTTCTCATTCTTGTATGCCTCCATGATCCATTTACTTATTAAACATGTATTTGTTGGCCAGGTGCGGTGGCTCATGCCTGTAATCCTAGCACTCTGGAAGGCCGAGGCAGGTGGATCGCTCAAGGTCAGGAGTTCAAAACCAGCCTGAGCAAGATCGAGACCCCATCTCTACTAAAAATAGAAAGAAATTAATTGGCCAACTAAAAATATATAGAAAAAATTAGCTGGGCATGGTGGCACATGCCTGTAGTCCCAGCCACTTGGGAGGCTGAGGCAGGAAGATCACTTAAGCCCAGGAGTTTGAGGTTGCTGTGAGTTAGGCTAACACCACTGCACTCTAGCCCGGGCAACAGAATGAGACTGTGTCTCAAAAAAAACCACGTGGCCGGGCACGGTGGCTCACGCCTGTAATCTTAGCACTCTGGGAGGCCGAGGCGGGTGGATTGCTGGAGGTCAGGAGTTTGAAACCAGCCTGAGCAAGAGTGAGACCCCGCCTCTACTATAAATAGAAAGAAATTAATTGGCCAACTAATATATATATAGAAAAAATTAGCTGGGCATGGTGGCGCATGCCTGTAGTCCCAGCTACTCGGGAGGCTGAGGCAGTAGGATTGCTTGAGCCCAGGAGTTTGAGGTTGCTGTGAGCTAAGCTGATGCCACGGCACTCACTCTAGCCTGGGCAACAAAGTGAGACTCTGTCTCAAAACAAACAAACAAACAAAAAAAACCACGTATTTGTTGAATTGCAATGATATGCCAGACACTATTCTAGTCTGAACGAATGCCTGCCTTGGATTGGGCCTTCTTGACATTCATTCATTCATTCTACAAAGATGAGTGTAGTCTCTACTGCAGGTGCAACAGTGAACAAATATAGATATGATCCCTGCTTTCAATAATTGTGGGAGGAGAGAATCCTTCAAATAATCACACACAAACAAATGTAGCTAGACAGAGTAAAGGGGAGATGAGGGAAATGTGGCCATTTTGAGAGGAGGTAAGGGATTTGGGCAGGGGATGACTGGGCTCAATGCTCAGAAAATGGTCAGTGGACAGTTCTCTTTGGGAATGGAATGGAACCAGAGAACAGACAACAGTTTGGGACAAGGTCCATCTGGGCGCTAGGTGTGGTGTTTAATTTTTAGTCTCTTCCTCTACAATAGGAGTTTTAATCTTCTCTGGTTAATAACATTTCAGGGAGGGGATCAAAGGCAATTGGTTTCTAGGTAGATAACTTCAGAGAACAGCCTCCTCCTGTGCTGGGAGAGACAGGACTGAGAGACGCTGGGACTGGGGGAGAAGGTCAGAGAGACTTTGAGCCTGTTTTCTTTAGTTCAGCTTGTTAAAGTGCCATTTTTGGGGCTATCATTTTTTTTTCTTTCTTCCTTTTTGTATAGAAGGGAGCCTGGCTATGTTACTCAGATTGGTGTTGAACTCCTGGTCTCAAGCCATCCTCCCATCTCAGTCTCCCAGAGTGCTAGGATTATAGGTATGAACCACTGTGCCCAGCCAGGGGTATCATTTTTCTAAACCCCCAACACAATCATGATAGGTGTTAGGAAGGGCAGGGAACTTGAGCATAAGGGTGGATCAGAGGAAGTTAGATTTGGGCAGCTCAGAGAATGCTTCCTCAAGAAAGGGGCACTTGGGCTGAGATCTGAAGGTTGAGGAGGGGAGGGAACAACATCTCAGAAAGAGGGAACAACATGTGCAAAGCATTGAGTCATACATTGGTGAGAGGTGTTTTTTGGCTCCAAGAAAGAGAAAATCTGACTGCTGGTGACTTAAACCAATTGCAATTTATTTTCTCCACATGGAAAAAAGTACGGAAGTGGTGGCTGCTGGCACAGGCTTGACTGTTCCACGTTGTCACCAAGGAGGCCGGCTCCTGTTCTCTGCTCTGCCATCATCCACGCGGCACTTCTTGTTCTCAGGTGTGTCTTCTTAGCGGCCCAGCTGCAGGCAACAGAGGATTTCGAAGGCAGGAAGCAGAGAGAGGACCAAGTGGGAGCCCATCTTTTATCCAGGAAAGAGAGATCTTCCCAGAAGCCTCCTGCAGTCCTCACTGCTCAGGGGCCAGGGCTGATCACAGGGCCATCCTCTGCTGTGAGGGAGTCCGGGAAAACTGGTATTTGGCTTCTGTAGTGGGAACAGGCAAGGGAGAAAAGGTTGGGAATGGTGGGAGGGAGCAGGCCAAGAAACTTCTAGAAACTTCAAAAAGGGAACTTTATAGAGCCATAGAGTTGGAGGGGTGAGTAGGGGTCTGTGTTAGTTTATCAGCGCTGCCATAACAAAGTACCACAGACTAGCGGGCGGCTGAAACAACAGAAATTAATTTTCACAAGATTCTGGAGGATAGAAGTCAAAGATCAAGGTGTTGGCAGGGTTAGTTTCTCCTGATGCCTTTCTCCTTGGTGTGCAGATGGCTGTCTTTTCCGTGTGGGTCTTCCCTATGGTGGGTGTCTGTGCCCTAATCTCCTCCTTTTCCAAGGACACCAGTCCTGTTCGATTAGGGCCCACCCTAATGACCTCTAAAGACCCTATGTCCAAATATAGTCATATTCTGAGGTACCAGAGGTTAGGACTTCAACATAGGAATTTTGGGGCCAAACTTTGTAAGGCTTTCAATGTTTTTTAATTTTTTTATTTTTAAGACTAGTCAAGTGCAGTAGTGAGGAGGGGGGAAAGTAGTAGAACAAGGAGTTCAATCTGTAACTGTGAACAATCACGTGAGATAACTCACTATCCTCGGACCAGCCAAGGCTTTTAATTTTAATTTTAAAAACAATCTGAAACTATGAAAAATTTTAAGCAGGAGAATGACATAAATATCTTCAGATTTAACAAATCCCTGGCTACAATGCAGAGAGTGGACTGGAAAGAGACAGTGGGCGCCGACAGAACGATTAAGGGGATGCTGTACTAGCCCAGCACAAAATGACGGTGTCTTCGCTTAGGGTGATGGTGGTGGAGACGAAGAGAAGTGGGCAGATCTGAGAGAGATGTCAGAAGTAAAGATGTTGGCGCATGCCTGTAATCCCAGCTACTTGGGAGGCCGAGGCAGGAGGATCGTTTGAGCCCAGGAGTTTGAGGTTGCTGTGAGCTAGGCTGACGCCACAGCACTCCACGGCACTCTAGCCCAGACAACAGAGTAAGACTCTGTCTCAAAAAGAAAAGAAAAGAACAAAAGAAGTAAAGGTGTTGGACTCCAGCTTGGGTGTGCTAGGGTAGAGCAGGAGAGGCATCTGCAGCTTCTGCTGGTTCCTGTGTGGGAAGCCATGCTGAGGGTCCAGGCAGAGGCAGGGTGGCCAAGTGGAAGGCTGCCCTGCAGGCAGAGGGGCAGGGATCTGGCCCTGCTCTTTGGGAGTGAGTTCTGGGAGCTCATATCCCAGTTCTCTTTTTTTTTTTTGAGACAGAGTCTCGCTCTGTTGCCCAGGCTAGAGTGCTGTGGTGTCAGCCTAGCTCACAGCAACCTCAATCTCCTGGGCTCAAGTAATCCTGCTGCCTCAGCCTCCTGAGTAGCTGGGACTACAGGCATGTGCCACCATGCCTGGCTAATTTTTTCTCTATATATTTTTAGTTGGTCAATTAATTTCTTTCTATTTTTAGTAGACACGGGGTCTCGCTCTTGCTCAGGTTGGTTTCGAACTCCTGACCTGCAGCAATCTGCCTGCCTCAGCCTCCCAGAGTGCTAGGATTACAGGTGTGAGCCACCGCACCCGGGCAATTGTTTTCTATTTTTTTGTAGAGAGGAGGGTTTCACTCTTGTTCAGGCTGATCTCGAACTCCTGACCTTGGAGAATTAAAGTTTGTTTGCCGGCAGGCAGGCTCAGAGGGGTCTTACCACCAAATTCTGAGCCCCATCTACCCGATTTTTCACACTTTTATTAAGTTGGGGTGGTCCGAGGGGTGGGGTCTCTTGTGGCTAATGCCACCAGGTAATAGGTTAGTATTATGTTGATGAGGGTCTTCTGTGAGGGGTGCGGGTCTTAGGAGGCTGACGTGCCAAGTAATAGATGCGGGTTTTCTTATCGACAGCAGACAAAGAGTTTAATATGGCAGGCACCGTACAAGGAAATGGGAGGAAGTTCTCAAATCTGTCTCCTGGAGAATTGGGGAGAAAGGATTTTTAAAGGTAGCTGGCAGGCAAAGTTCTAGGCAGTTGGGTCTGCTAATAATTGGCTGGTTCAAGACAGAAGGATAGGGGTGTAGAAATTGTCTTCTTTGCTGAGTCACTTCTTGGATGGGGGTTGCAATACCAGTTGAGTCAGTTCCTGGGCATAGGGGAGGGGTCTGGGTGGGTCAACCATTCCACTGGAATGCAGGGCCTGGAAGATATCTCACAAACTAGCCTTAGGTTTCACAAGGGTGATGTTATCTATGGGAGCAATGGCGAGAGCTAAGAATCTTTATGGCCATCAGCTATGTGACTCCTGTGTAGTAGGCAATTATAAGAAAGCAAGCTAGGAAACGGTGGCTGGTTGTATATATATTTCCCCAACCACAGTTCCCACCTTGTGGCCCTTTATTAATTTTATAAGGGCAGTTTCAGGAACTGAGGAGGTAGCTTGCCCAGGGACACACAGCTACTGTGTTCAGGCCTCCAAATTTCCCCATGTCTCCTATATAGCCCAGATTTTCTGCACAGTCCTGATTTAAGTTTTCTGTTCTGCTAGTTCTACTACACACTCCTTGTAAAGCCATGCAACATTTTTGTTTTAATAAATATGGTCAGCACACTCAGGAAACAATGTCTTCACGCAAAATTGTGAAGGAGACACCCACCACCTCCTCTTGTTAGCCCGTCTTTCTCTCCTTCTCTGGTCTCTATCATGTGTTCTTAAACTGGTATGGAGGCCAAGTGGAAAATTCCTTTTTACCCTAGGAAGATTCTCTGAAAAATCAACCGACCAAAGGCAGGGAGAAAAGGTATACAAATGTATCAGGGTGCATGGGACAGGAGCAGGGGTGGGGATCATAGAGTGATTACCTAATATCTTACTGGGGCCCAGAAACTTATATAGCTTTTTTATTTTTATTTTTTATTTCGGCATATTATGGGGATACAGATTTTAAGATTTCAATAAATGCCCTTTCCCCCCTCCCCCCATTCTATAGCTTTTTGTTTGTTTGTTTTCTTTGAGACAGAGTCTTACTCTGTTGCTCTGGCTGGAGTACCATGGCATCAGCCTAGCTCACAGCAACCTCAAAGTCCTGGGCTCAAGCGATCCTTCTGCCTCATCCTCCCGAGTAGCTGGGAATACAGGCATGTGCCACCATGCCCGGCTAATTTTTTCTATATATTTTTAGTTGGCCAGCTAATTTCTTTCTATTTTTAGTAGAGATGGGGTCTCACTCTTGCTCAGGCTGGTTTTGAACTCCTGACCTTGAGCTATCCACCTCCGGCCTTGGCCTCCCGGAGTGCTGGGTTTACAGGTGTGAGCCACCCACCCAGCCTCTATAGCCTTATTTCAGAGGGGTGGGGGAGATGAGAAATGTAGGTAATTCTACTGAGGGGCAACAAAGGATTACTGGGAAGAATGAAGTGATAGCAGAACAGAGATTAGTTTGTGAATGGTTCTCTCTGGAAATTGAATGAACGTGAGAGACAAACATAATCTTGTGAAAGGATCTGTTCAAGTGGGATTGTGTTCTTTTTTTTTTTTTTTTTTTTTTGAGTCAGAGTCTCCCTCTGTCACCCTGAGTAGAGTGCCATGGCGTCAGCCTTGCTCACAGCAACCTCAAACTCCTGGGTTCAAGTGATCCTCTGGCCTCAGCCTCCCAGAGTGCTAGGATTACAGGCCTGAGCCACCTCTCCAGGCTACTTTTTTCTATTTTTAGTAGAGACAGGGTCTCCTTCTTGCTCAGGCTGGTCTGAAACTCCTGAGCTCAAGGAATCCTCCCACCTGGGCCTCCCAGAGGGCTAGGGTTACAGGCAGGCAGGAGTTACTGGCTGGGCCCAGTTCTTGGTCTTCTTTCCTGCAATGGAAGATGAGATAACAGGGAGGGCAAGGAAAACCAATTGTTCTCTTTGGTGGCTCTGTCAGGTCTTTTTGTAGTTAGGGGCAAAGTCTCTTTCAGTCTTAGGTGGTCTCTAAGGACCTTTAATTCAAAATACTATATCAGTGAGCCATATTTTGGGGTAAAGTTGCCTGCACTCCTCACTGGCCTTCCCCCAGTCAGTGGCAGTAGATAAGGCAAAGCTCTTTTGCTCCAATGAGGGTCCTCCCCAGAGTACGGGCAGCCCCCTCTGGACTCTGGCACCCCCGGAGGCATTAGCAATCCCAGAAGGTTCTAGATGCCCTCACATTACAACACGCCATTACTCTACCTACAATTTAAAAGCTGGCTGTGTGTGTATTGCTGGTACAGCAGGGTCCCTCCATAAATATTTTGCGAATGAAAAAACGGGATGAATTGTTCTTCTGCTGAATTTTTACCCCAGCAAACTGAAACAGATGTGGCTTTTTGTTTAGTTTATTTGGTTTCCTTATAATACAAAACATCATTATTCATATTTGGTATGGATGGTGGGTCAAGGCATAGTATGACTGAGTAATTTTTATAATATCAGAGAATTCTGTCATTTACCCAAATATTATTGAACGTCTGTTAATATACTAGACATTGTTCTAGGCACTTGAAATACATCTGAATAAAAACAGGCCAAGGTTCTTATCTTCCTAGAGCTTATATTCTAGCTAGGAAAGATAGACAAATAAGATAGATAGACAGCAGATAATAGATATAAGATAGATAAGAAATATGTCAATTTTATAGTAAGTTAAAAGGCAAATGCTATGGAATAAAGAAAAAATAGAGCAGCATAGTGGGTGTGGAGGTTAAGGGAAAACTTCCCCTCTGCCATCAGAAGTTTTGCTGAAAAATCAACTCATGATCAAGCAGGTTAATAAGAAAAACGGTATACAAAGTTTATTGTAACCATGCACAAGGGTAGGATCACAGAGTGATTGCCCAATATCCCAAATACTTACATACCTTCCTGGGGTGGGGGGAGATGGGGAATATCGGTAATTCTGTTCAGGGACACTAAATGGTTAGTGGTGAGAAAGAATACAAACTTGGGAAAATGAATGGATGGGGGAAAGAGATTGACTTGTAAATGATTCTCTTTGGAAATTAAATTAACCTGAAAGACAGGCATTATTTTGAAAAAGGGTTAGGCCTGGTCTGGTTGCATTCTTGATCTTCATTCCTAAAATTGGATAATGAGATAACAGGGAGGGGAGGGAAGGACAATTGTTCTCCTGGATGTATCCCTGGGGTCTTCCTGGAAATAGAGGAAAGAAAGCAGTTTCCAAGGCTTGTTATCTCTACTGGCCTTCAATTCAAAATACACTTTATACCAGGGAGTCATATTTTTGGGTGAATTTTCCTGCACTCCTTCAGGGGATTAAGGGTGCAGTAGGGTGGAGGGTGAGATAGTTTGCAAAGTTTAAAAAGGCATTGACAGGAGAAATGAGATTTGGGAATTTCTTGTTGTGCAACTGAGATTTGAGCAAAAGTTTGGAGGAGCTAGCCAAGCCACATCCTTGGGCAATGAGGGTGGTTGTCAGTGGCAATGGCTCATGTAAAGGCCCTGTGACAGAGTTACTAGTGTGTTTGGGTCATTCTGAGATCAGAGTTCCAGGAAAGAAGCTAGAAGGGAGAATAGAGGAGGTGGCAAGACAGGTTATGGGAAGGGGGTGAAGAGAAGGCTTGGCTATCAAGGGTGGTTTTCTTATGTGAATGAAACCTCCCAGGTAGCAGCCCTCAGAGAGAATAGATGGTAAATGTTTCTTTCACACCTCTGAAGATGTCAGGCTCTGTTTATCTTTCTTAGATCCGAATGGGGAGGGCCTCAGGGAAAGGCTGACTGCATCAATGCAGATTCTCTACAGATGCAAATTTCCTGCACCAAAGACATCATTTCAGGTATTATTGTGTTTCTAGCTCTTCTGAATAGCTATCTGGAAATATGTCAAAGAAGTATATTTTCAAGTGAAATATTTTTTTTTTTTTTTTTTTTTTTGAGACAGAGTTTCACTTTGTTGCCCAGGCTAGAGTGAGTGCTGTGGTGTCAGCCTAGCTCACAGCAACCTCAAACTCCTGGACTCAAGAAATCATACTGCCTCAGCCTCCAGAGTAGCTGGGACTACAGGCATGCGCCACCATGCTGGGCTAATTTTTTCTATATATATTAGTTGGCCAATTAATTTCTTTCTATTTATAGTAGAGACGGGGTCTCACTCTTGCTCAGGCTGGTTTCGAACTCCTGAACTCAAACGATCCGCCCACCTCGGCCTCCCAGAGAGCCACCGCGACCAGCCTATTTTGGTTTTGTTTCAGGAGATCATTAATCATTTTGCTATGGTGTGGCCTAGGGAGAAGCACAGATTTCTGTTGGCTCTGACACTGTCCTTGTTTGTATGTTAGGTACATCACGGTCTGATTATCAGTAGACTGATTTTCACTTTCTCAAAGAGGAGAGACTATAGAAATGAAGCATATAAGGGCTTATGGAAAACTGCCTATGGAAGCTGAGGATTTAATATGCAGTATCTGAGTGGACAATGGGCATTAATGGGAAATATAATTGTAATAAATATACTTTAATTTTCATAGCTTTAGAAATAATCCTCAGAAGCTAGTATATTTCATATTATTCAGCCTTAAAAAAAGATCTTCCATTTGGCATGAACCTGGAGGACATTATGCTAAATGAAATAAGCCAGAAACAACCACGCTGGTCTTGAACTCCTGACCTCAAGTGACCCTCCCTCCTGGGCCTCCCAGAGTGCTAGGATTACAGGCGTAGGCCACACACCGGTCTATTTTAAATTATTATTATTATTTTTCCAGGAGAAAGTAGGCACACCAAGAGGTAAGATAACTTGCTCAAAGACACATAGCTAGGAGAGAAGCCAGGAGAAAATGGGGACAAGTGGATTCCAGAACCTTTTCTTAGCCACAGTGTTATTCTCTTGAGTTTAGAGAGGTTAAACTACTTAGCAAAGGTCACACTTCTGATACCAGGAATAAGAGATAACATTTATTAAGTGTTTAATGTTTACCAGGCACCAAGCCCTGTGATGTCCGCGCATATCATATAATCCTCACAGCAACCCTATGAAGCAGGGCCTACTAACATCCTCATTAGGGAGAGGAGGAAACTGAAGCTGATAGAGAACAGGTATCTACCCTTAGTTCATACTTGAGAAAACCCGGATTCAAACCCAGATATTTCGAACCCAGATCTCCAATCCCCACCAATACACTACACGGGCCACTGTGGGGAAGTAAGGCTATCAATATAGACTTTCCTCGCTTGCATTTGGAGCGTCGCAGCACACCTGTCCAGAGTCGCGTGTAGCCCCGCCCCCTCCCCGGTGAGACGTCTCCTCCACCAATCAGCGGCGCGGGGGGCGGGCCGCGGGCGCGCACGTTCCGGGCCCGCAGCTCTAGTAGCCAGAGCGCAGGGAGACGCGGCGCGGGGCTGCCGGGGACCGAGCGGGCGCCTCCGTCTCCTTGCCTCGCCTCGCCGCCTTCTCCTCTCCGCTGCCCGACCGGAACTATGTGATCCCGGAAGTTCCGGGGCCATTGCTGTGTGGGATAAACAGTAATGGCGGAGGCTGCGGCTCCCGGAACAACAGCCACAACATCAGGAGCAGAAGCGGCAGCGGCGGCGGTGGCAGCGGCCTCCCCCACCCCTCTCCCCACAGTCGCCGCCCCGTCCCCGGGGGCGGGAGTAGGGGGCGGCGGCAGCGACGGCAGCGGCGCCGGCTGGACTAAACAGGTCACCTGCAGGTAGGACGTTGCGTGGCGGAGCGCCGGGCGAGGGGAGGGGGCTGCGGGCCGAGCGGGCGGCGGCGGGAGGAGGAAGGACGGCCGCCGGCCGGCGGGGAGCAGGCGCGGACGGAGCGGGACCCGGGTTCGCGACCCCGGCAGCCGCTGCGTCGCGTCTCGCTGGGCACTGCGTCAACCTCCTCCCGGCCGCGGAGGCCTTCAGCGCGGTCCGCGGAGGCCCGGCAGCGCGCGATCGCCGGGGCGTCCTCCCGGGCTGCACCGCCACCTCCCTCCTTGCCCCTGCTGCACTCGGCTGCGTGCGCCCTTCGGGGTAGGTAGGATGGCTCCTCCCGGCTGCATGGGGGTGTGTGTGTCGGTGGATGCCCCCAGCCCCTACCTCCAGCTCTCGAGCTTCGGAAACGGGGCGGGAGGTTGGTGCTTTGAGCCGGTCTCCCAACGACCCTCTCCGGGCCTAGGAGACCCGGCCGAGGTCCCCAGCGAGCCGGCCGGGCCACCCCGGCCTCCTCCCTGCGTGTCATCGTTCGTAACGTCTTTTCACGTCTCTCCGCCCCCGCCCCCCGCCCAACCGTGAGAAAAAGCTTTTGTATTTTTTCTTTGTATGTTTGTGGAGGTTGGCGGTGCTGAGCTTTGTCTTAGAACCGAGCGATCGGGGGCCTGGGGTCGTCCCCTCCGCCCTGGATTTTATGAGCTGCCATTATTACCCTCCCCCAGCACTGTGTTCCTCTTTTGAAATTCTCGCATCTTACTTCTGAAGGGAGTGAAAGAGCTCGTCCCTTTCCAGTGACAGATTGAATTTCGGTTTTGTAGGAGACGAAAATATCAGAAAAATAAGAGATGGCGTTTATACGGACGGGTACGCATGTAAAGAATTACCGAGCTGTGCTCATAAGAAGGCGTTTAATTGTGTTTGTTATACTCCGATTTTTAAACAGTGACCAGTAGGGGCTGTAAGTTTTTTTTATATCGGTTGAAAAAAATCCTATTTAATGCGAGTTTTCAACTGAGTGGGATAATTTAGGTGCATATGTTAAAACATAAACATACTCCTAATATACAGAACTGACTGTCGTAGTAATAACGGTGAGATTGATGCTCTCTCCATCTTTATTATGATATATTTAAGACATGAAGGATAAGGTTAATCATTTTCAATAATGGGAATCAGAAAGCATAAAGGCAGTTTCAGGTAACTTGCCTTATTCATCGGTAGATGCTAAGAATGGAATCAAGTGCAGTATTCCAAGGAATGAAAAATTTTAAGTTCCTGTTCATAGAACCAGTTATTTGGATTTCTATTTATTTCTCTTTTCTCTACAATGCTATAGTTGATTTATATGTGCTAATTATCTTTTAAAATTAAAAACTAGTAGAATCTTTTTATTACTGAACTTTCTAGCTGTTCGCCCTGCAGCCAGTCTACCTCCATATAATGAAAATAATCTTCCTTCAAAATGTGAGTTAAGAATTACATAAGATGTCTTGATTTTGCCCACCATCTCCAACCTAAATATAGAATTGCCTTGAGTACCCATCACCAACCTGATTTTTCATCTCCTTATCCTGTCGTATTGGTAAATTCACCACAACTTTATATTTCTGCATAGAATTCATTGTCACTTTCAACACTGTACTTTCCCCTCTGTTGGGTACTTTTCCCTGTTTCTCCTTTTTCTAGTTCCTCCCCTGTATCATAAGAATCAAACTGTTTACCAGGTTAATATTCTTCTTTGCCTTCCTTTAGTATATTTGAGTTAGTGAAATATTATAGATGTTTCCTGGACCAGTGGGAATTCTTTGCCCATGAACCAATAGATTTATGTATTTAAGAAATTTGCAGGTCAGGCTAGGTGGCTCACGCCTGTAATCCTGGGACTCTGGGAGGTCGAGGCGAGCTCAGGAGTTCCAGACCAGCCTGAGCCAAGAGTGAGACGCGTTTCTACTGAAAATAGAAAAAGTTAACCGGGCATGGTGGCATTTGTAGTCCTAACTAAGCTACTCGAGAGGCTGAGGCAGGAGGATAGCTTGAGCTCAGGAGTTTGAGGTTGCTGTGTGCTAGGTTGATGCCATGGCATGGTAGCCCAGGCAACAGAAGGAGACTGTCTCAAAAAAAAAAAAAAAAAAAAAAAGGCGGGGCACGGTGGTTTATGCCTGTAATCCTAGCACTCTGGGAGGCCCAGGTGGGAGGATTGCTTGAAGGTCAGGAATTCGAAACCAGCCTGAGTAAGAGCAAGACTCTGTCTCTGCTAAAATTAGAAAGAAATTAATTGGCCAACTAAAAATATATAGAAAAAATTAGCCGGGCATGGTGGCACATGCCTGTAGTCCCAGCTACTTGGGAGGCTGAGGCAGAAGGATTGCTTGAGCCCAGGACTATGTGGTGCTGTGAGCTAGGCTAACGCTAAGGCATTCTAGCCCTAGCCCCGGCAACAGAGCGAGGCTCTGTCTCAAAAAAAAAAAAAAAAAAAAACCTTTCCTAAGAAACTGTATTATGCTGCCACCACCAGGTTGCTTTTTGTATCTTTTAGTGGAGGAATACTATGAACTAGAAATGCTCATTGCCACTTCTAGTTTCCTTGAGTGTGTGGTGTTACAACAGTTAATATTTAAAGAAAAGTTGTAATTTGCAAATTGTAATTTCACATTTAGATTCTGCTTTATTAGAGTGCTTCTACAATGATAGATGGGTGTTCTGTAAGTTGAAATAATATATTAATACAAAAATCAAACATTTTGATTTTTTTGAAAAAAGTTTATTTTTAGAAAATGATTATTTTTTGCCCCAGGCACAGAAGGGGTATTCATGAATTCAGAAAGTGATTAATATGCTTTATTTTTATTTTAAAATATGGAACATTTCATGAATTTGCATCCAGGGGCCATGCTAATATTTCTTTTGGGGCAATTTTAGCATATGTGCTGCCAAAGCCAGCACTAATATACCTTAAAAACAAAGGAAATCTATAATATTTTTTTAATCTAAATGTTGTGATGTCAATGGTGAAATTTATTGTTTCTAAACCATAGTTTTTTATTTTCATTCTGTTTTTTTCTGTTTGTTTTTTTGATAGAAGGTCTCTCTGTTGCCCAGATTAGAGTGTTTTTTTTTTTTTAAAGTAAATTTGCCCTGACAGATACAGTGCTTTTTTTGGTGGGAAATGGAGGTGATTTCTATACCCACCAGGAATTTACAGTCTAGTTTGAGAAAAAGAGTACCCACACTGATTTAAAATTAAATATCAAAGTAAGAAATGTCACAGCAAATGAAGTGATTAAAAGTCACAGTTAATATTCTGTAATTTCTAGAAATCCCGAGAGAGATTGTTATGATCCCTAGCGATACCATGAGGGTGGTTGGGTTTCTTGTACCCTCACAGACTACTTATTTTGGTTTTTGTTCTGTGTCTTGGTGACCATGATTAGGTTTCCAAGAAGTACAGCACTAGGGAGAGTCTAGTAAATTGTATTTGTCTTTATTACTGGACAGTGTTGTCTAGCCAGCCTATCACTGAAGGTAAGTTCAGGTTGGGGAGAAATTCCTGAAAATGGGTTTTCTTTTTTCCTCTTTCTGTTATCTGTTATAAGTCATACTATTATGTCATACTCTTAGACTTACACAGATATGGGTTGGCAAGAAGGGATTTTATTGTGAGGACTGTTTATAATTCTGGGTAAACCAACAGTGTTTGTATCACAGAGAGGCAAGGCAAGTAAAACAAACTAGAAAACCAAACATACCAAACAACCATGTAAAATAATGCTTAGTATCTAATTAGGGCTTGTATTCTAGTGTTTCGGTTGATTCTGCAGTTGCAGTATTGGGTGATTAAGTGTCTGCTTGAATTCCTTTGATGATGCTAGTTCTGGAACTTATTTTGTTGCTGGGTCATTTGTTTCTCAGTCCTTATGTTGAGCCAGCTTCCTACATATATTCAGTTTGTCAAAATAGTGCTGGAAAAGGTTATTCCTTTGTCTTTCTGGCTAAACTACAATGGTTTAATGATGGCTTGCTTATAAACTTGGAATCTTTATGCTATGATGTCTAGCTAGCTCTCCTGCCCTCTTGGTTGCCTTACTCTTTCTTTTTTTCTTTGAGACAGAGTCTCTGTTGCTAGGGCTAGAGTACCAAGGCATCAGCTAGCTCAGAGCAACCTCAAACTTCTGGGCTCAAGAAATCCTTCTGCCTCAGCCTCCCAAGTAGCTGGGACTACAGGCATGTGTCACCATGCCCGGCTAATTTTTTCTATATATTTTTAGTTGGCCAGCTAATTCCTTTCTATTTTTAGTAGAGATGGGGTCTTACTATTGCTCAGGCTGGGCCTTACTCTTTCTTAATGATTTGTTCATGTGTACCTCTTAAACTGCATTGTCAGAAGCCAATGTATTTAGATGGGGTCTGGCAGAGCAAAGGAGAGATGTGGAGGAAGGGCTTGAGATTGAACAAGAGCACCAATGGGGGCCGGGCGTGGTGGCTCACGCCTGTAATCCTAGCTCTCTGGGAGGCCGAGGTGGGTGGATCATTTGAGCTCAGGAGTTTGAGACCAGCCTGAGCAAGAGCGAGACCCCATCTCTACTATAAATGGAAAGAAATTAATTGGCCAACTAATATATATATAAAAAAAAATTAGCCGGGCATGGTGGCACATGCCTGTAGACCCAGTTGCTTGGGAGGCTGAGGCAGCAGGATTGCTTGAGCCCAGGAGTTTGAGGTTGCTGTGAGCTAGGCTGACGCCATGGCACTCACTCTAGCCTGGACAATAAAATGAGACTCTGTCTCAAAAAAAAAAAAAAAGAGCACCAATGGAGACACTATACCAATATGCCAGTTTCTTCACATGTACTGGGTGGTTTTAAGTTCTTAAATCTAAGAGGGTGTTGAAACTTAAGATTCAATAGTTTACTGAAGATAATGCAACTAGTAAGTGAATTTGAAGTAAGCTGGAATTTAAAGTCTGCCTAACTCTAAACCTTTGTGCTTTTTATTACTACTCAACAATCTGCTGCTACTAATACAGCCTGATTGTATCGACTCTTACGGTGGCTGCATTCATTTTTGGCTTTTGAAACCTGTGATCAAGTGAAGTGCCTAGACCTAAGCATAATAATAATCAGTTAGCCAAGGCAGGTCTTCTGGAGGACAGCTTAATATAGTGCTAAACTTTAAACCTGATTTTGACATTTCCCTGTTTTAGATCCTTCAGTGGTTTCTTAACTCCTTTAAGATACAAAGCCCTGAAGAATCTGTTCCCTAACTGCCCAGCCTCATCTTCCCCCAACTTTACTCTTGTTCTCTTCACACTCTCTGATAGCTTTCTTTCAATTCCTTGTAGCGATTGTACCTCTCTCCTACTATTGGGCCTTTGTATATGCTGACTGTCTGCCTAGAATGTTCTTTTCCTTTTTATTATAGGTTAACGGGAACTTATTCAACTACCCACTTTTAGAGTAAACATCACTTAGTTGGTGAAGACTTCCTTAAGCTACCTGGTCAAGTGATCTCTCCCTTTTCATGGCAAAATTTAACTTTTCTTAGTAGGTACATATATATCTGTTGAGACAGAGTCTCACTCGGTTCCCGGGCTAGAGTGCCGTGGCATCAGCCTAGCTCACAGCAACCTCAAACTCATGGGCTCAAGTGATTCTCCTGCCTCAGACTCCCGAGTCTGGGACTATAGGCATGTGCCACCATGCCCGGCTAATTTTTTTCTATATATATTTTAGTTGGCCAATTTTTAAAAAAATTTTTGACTTATTTTAAATTTTTTTTTTCTTTTCCTCAGGAAAACTAACAAAATGAAGGACTGGCCAATTAATTTCTTTCTATTTATGGTAGAGACAGGGTCTCACTCTTGCTCAGGCTGGTTTTGAACTCCCGACCTTGAGTGATCCTTCCGGCTCGGCCTCCCAGAGTGCTAGGATTACGGACGTGAGCCACCATGCCCGGCCTCGTTGTATATTTTTATGCCTATTAGTGGGATTATTTGACTTGATGTCCTGTCTCTTCCACTAAATATTCAGGTTCTGTGAAAGGAGGCACCATGTCTGGTTTACTCAAACATCAAATCCCTACTGCACAGGGTAGACAGATAGTAGGAACTCCTTTTGATGAATATTGATTAGGGGATGCCTTGGGTTACAAACTTGATCCATTCATCTTTTGGAATTTGACCCTATTCAAGTAGTTTAATCTCTATTTTCCTTATTTGTAAAGTTGGAAGTGCAGACCCTGTTTAGTGCTGCTTTGTATGGCATTGATTCATTATAATCCTGGGTTCTCCCCAAATATTTTAATATACAAACATTTAAGAAGTAGAGCACTATCCTGTGCTCTCAGCCAATTAGAACTAACTTGGTCATATACTATATTCTCTGCTAAAAAGTGCTAATAGGCTGTTTACTCTGTCATTTTAGATTCTAGAGAACAGTTTTTACTGATCAGGGATGTCACAAAGTAATAGTGGTGTGAGTCTAGAAAAGTGCTAAGAAAGAGTGGCATGCTGAATTTTAGAAGTGCAGGTATTGGAGGTTAAGCACTTTGAAGTAGCTAGTTGAGGAAACAAGGTCGGCAGCTTATCAATGTAGTGATAGTGGAAGGCATACTTTCACATAATTAATAGTATCATAAACCTTGCAGCAATGGAGTGAATGAAAGCATGCAAAATACCATTTAAGAAAGCCTTACTGCCGGCACGGTGGCTCACGCCTGTAATCCTACCACTCTGGGAGGCCAAGGTGGGCAGATTGCTCGAGGTCAGGAGTTGGAAACCAGTCTGAGCAAGAGTGAGACCCCCATGTCTATTATAAATAGAAAGAAATTAATTGGCCAACTAATATATATAGAAAAAATTAGCTGGGCATGGTGGCACATGCCTGTAGTCCCAGCTACTCGGGAGGCTGAGGCAGTAGGATCACTTGAGCCCAGGAGTTTGACGTTGCTGTGAGCTAGTCTGACCCCACGGCACAGAGCGAGAGACTCTCTCAAAAAAAAAAAAAAAAAGAAAGCTTTAAGGCCTGGTGCAGTGGCTCACGCCTGTAATCCTACCTAGCACTCTAGGAGGCCGAGGTGGGAGGATCGCTTGAGCTCAGAAGTTTGAGACCAACCTGAGTAAGAGCAAGACCCTGTCTCTACAGAAAAATAAAAATTAATTGGCCAACTAATATATATATAGAAAAAATTAGCCGGGCATGGTGGCATGCCTGTAGTCCCAGCTGCTTGGGAGGCTGAGGCAGCAGGATTGCTTGAGCCCAGGAGTTTGAGGTTGCTGTGAGCTAGGCTGACACCACTGCACTCTAGCCCTGGCAACACAGTGCAGTGAGACTCTGTCTCAGTAAACAAACAAACAAACTAAACTGTATCAGTATCTCTATTTCTGACTTCAAATGGAACCCAAAGCAATATTGAAGGTACACCTTTGTCTTGTGTATGTGGAATGTTGAGAGAATAAAGAGTGTTCCACTGCGGTTACATCAGCAAACAACTGTATTCAAACAGTTGCTTGACGCTGCTTCAAATGAATAACCTAGTATCTATCAACTTTTATACTTTGAAGATACTTTCATGGATACTTTGAAGCATGTTTTATGATAGTGGTGATTACAGTGTATCATTAACTTAGTTGTGTTTTTTAAAAAGTCTTCTACTCTGTTCATTTATTTTTGTAGCCAGAAATTATCTATTGGTACAATTTTAGCAGACTTATTTTTCAAAGCCAAACTGTGTCTAAAAAAAAGATTCTTTTCATAAGCAATAGAAAAATTGGGGTTATGTAGTGCTCAACCATCTTCAAAGCTTGTAGAAAGTATTAAGCACTGCAATTGAGCAAAAGTTCAAAACTGACTTAGATAAAGTTAAGCCTAATAACAGTTGAAATGAACCTAATTATACCTATAATTTGACTTCCTACTATACTTTTTGTTATGGACTGCAACCCTAGGGTATTTAGGGTCTTGGTAATTATAACCGTTCCTACCAAGATGTTGTTTTTTTCTTTTCATGTTATACTGTCCCATAGAAGGTTCACTTGCAGGTAATCTCTCAGTAGATCCTTTCACATTTCAATCTGGAGGACAGCCTTCTTCAAAGCTTCTTGTAAGTCTTCTTTTCTTTTCTTTTCTTTTCTTTTCTTTTCTTTTCTTTTCTTTTCTTTTCTTTTCTTTTCTTTTTTCTTTTCTTTTCTTTTCTTTTCTTTTCTTTTCTTTCTTTCTTTCTTTCCTTTCTTTCTTTTCTTTCTTTCTTTCTTTCTTTCTTTCTTTCTTTCTTTCTTTCTTTCTTTCTTTCTTT
>VSMD01139289.1:0-48142 GCA_008750895.1 Mirza zaza | reverse complement strand
AGTAAAGCAACAACAATAATAAAATAGAACAACTATAACAGTATACTGCAATAAAAGTTGCCTGAATGTAATCAGTCTCTCTCTCTCTCTCTGTCAAGATATCTTATTGTACTGTAGCGCAGGTGACTGAAACCACGGACAGTGAAATCTTGGATGGGAACTGCTGTACCTTGTATCCTGTTAATTGTAGATTTGATGCCAGACATTGTGGATTTTACCTTGTTGGGTACTGGATGTTCTTGCATTTTTTAAAAATATTCTTGTGCATTCTTCTGGGAGAATCAAGTCACTTGGAAACAGTGTGATCCTTTTGAGGCTGTCTTTAAGCTTCCTTAGGCAGGACCAGACAGCCCTTAGTAGGGCTGATTTCCCACTACTGCGGCAACCCTCTTCTAAATACTCTGCAGGCCGTGTGAATTAGCAGGTTTCTACTCTGGCTGGTGGGAACGTCACCTACTCCCAACTCTGCGGGAGCTCCCAGGATCGTTCTGCCTGCTCCTCCCGGGTGGAACTTTCCCGCTTGTACACACACACTGATCAGCTCTCAGCGGAAGACTGGGGGGAGGAGGGGCGGTAGAGCAGGGGAGAACCGTCCCAAATCCCTAGCTGTGCATTCTCCCTTCGCAGCAGCGTCCTCCCGCCTCCCCTGAGCACTTGCCACCTTCCCGGGCTCCCAGCTCTGACTCCTCAACTCAGGGATGCCGGGTCCCAGCCGGGCCTTCTTGCTCTGTGGGCCGGAAACCCCCTCCAGGCAGGGCGATCACAGGGCTCATCCCAATGTTTCCCTCTCTCAGGGATCACTCTCCCATGCTACCAGTTGCCTATTGTCTGAACATAGTCGTTTCCTGATTTTTTTTCCTGGTTGTTTTAGTTGTTTAAGGCAGAAGGGTAAATTGGGCCCATTACACCATCTTGGGCAGAAACAGAAATTCATAAGGGATTTTTAACAACACTCTGCCCTCTAAACATTCCCAAAGTGCCGGGGAGACACAGCTAAGGAAACGGACAATCACATGACTCTGACCAGTGCCCTGAAGCTGGCCAGAGAGGAAGGGACCTCAGCTGCATGGGGCTTCTCCCAGCTTAGGAAGTACCTGATGCTCTTCGTGCATCCAGTCCCGTGCTAGCAGGCCCTTCTCGCCATTCTCCACCTGGCTGGCACCCTGCAGGCCTCTGCTGCAGCAGCACCCCTGGGAGCCTCCAGCCCCCTGCCCTGCTAGGTGACCTCAGGGTTCCTTCCTGGGCTGCCCTTCACGCACTTGATACTGTTATTTGTAATTTTTTGTTTACCTCTGTCTCTCCTGCCTTCCAGGCTGAAGATCGTGCGTATAGGTTGCATCCATCTTGTTCCTTAATGCCTTGTTCAGGGCCTGACACACAGAAAATGCTGAGTGAATAGTTTTTACCAGCGCATAGATTGGTCATTCAGGGGAAGGAGTGATCTTGAGAATAACGGCACAGAAAAGACAGTCCTCTTGTCTATGTCAGAGAGCAAGGAAGACACACATTTGATTCCAGAGAGAATTCCCCAGGGAATGATGAGATTATGAGCTTGGGAAGGGGGCCGGGGGGTTGCAGGGAGCCTGAATGCCAGGCTGAGACACACAGATGTGATCCTGGGGGCATTAGTGTGCCACTGGACAGTTCTGAACAGTCACCACATGGCCCAGTCACCCAGTCACCACGTGGGTCCCTGGGAAGAGCCTCTGGCATGGAGAAGAGCTCGCAGAACCTTCATGAGGGACTGCTGTTAGAACCACCATCTCTGGAGGGGGAAGAAAGAGGCTGGACTGGGCGGAGGGTGTTGGGCTGGGATGCCATCTCAGTGGAAGCCTCGGTCAGCTCTACAGAAAGTTTTAAAGATGAGATGACACTTCGGAGCTGTCCCAAGTCGTGGGGAGTGAGCTGGGCCTTTATCTAGTAGCATTGACCACTCATTGGATGGGGCCGCCCTGCAAGGAAGCGTAACCTTGGGCAGGACAATTTGCTTCCACTATGGGCAACCCCCAGTGCGGGCTGACAGCTGGGGGCCATCCCCAGAGAGCTCATGCAGCAGGTGGGGGATAAGTTCTTCATTCCCAGAGGCGAATCCAGGCATTCCACCACACCATAGGTGCAAATAGCACTTAAGGGGCAGGGTAGGAGGCAAAGGGAGCCCACGGGAGGGACAGGTAACCTAAGGGATCAGGGAAGCCTTCCAGTGAGTGTAAACTGAGATCTACAGGATGATCAGGAATTAGCCAGTCGAGTAGGAGCAAGGCAAGCGTGTTTCAGACAGGGGAACAGAGTAGGAGAAGGCCCAGAGGCAAGAACAGGCACAGGCCCTTTCGGCAGGACAGGAACTACATTTTCAGGAGGGAGGGGGTACAGACCTTGACGGAGAAGCCACCTGGTATGTTAAGCTGCAGACTGAGACACGATCCATTTCCTGTCCTCCACTTGTCCTCTGCCCCTGCCCCTCTTTACCCTATAGTGCGTGGGAAAGATACGGCTTCCACTGTGTGGAAGCGTATCGTACACTCAAACCCACACGGGAGAGGAAGGAGGCAGCCCTTTCCACCTGAGCCAGGCTTCAGTCCTCCAAAGTCCAAGAAGAGGACAAAAATGTGGCAACAGGGAGCTCATTAATCCACCTGCGTCTTGGGGACTTCACCTATAAGGAACAATCCGAACAGCTAACAAGCACCTCCATTGTGCCTATAAATTCTAAGGGCTCATACTGTTCCAAGAGCTTTGCATATTCCACCATTTAATCCTCCCAACAAATTTACCAGGTAGGTGATATAGCTTGGATATCTGTCCCCTCCAAATCTCATGCTGAAATTCGATTCCCAATGTTGGAGGCGGGGCCTGGGGGCAGTTGTTTGGGTCATGGGGTGGGTCCCTCATGAATGGCTTAGTGCCCTCCCCACGGTAATGAGCGAGTTCTTGCTTTATTAGTTCGCAGGAGAGCTGACTGTTTAAAGGGTGTGGCACCCCTCCTCCCTCTTTTGCCCCCTCTCTCCCTGTGTGACATGCCTGCTCCCCTTCACCTTCTGGCTTGATCGAAGCTCCTTGAGGCCAGCATCACGCTTCTTGAACAGCCTGCAGAACCATGAACCAAATATCTCTCTTTTCTTTATAAACTACCCAGCCTCAGTTATCCCCTTATAGTGATGCAAAATGAACTAAGACAGTAGGCATATACTATTTTTTATAATATTTTTATGTTGAAAAGGTAACATTAAGCTTTTCTTCAAAAGTAAGTACCTATTAAACCAGAATGATAGCGAGTATACTATTTTTATAAATGAGGAGATTGAAGCACAGAGAGGTTTAGTAGCTTGCCCAAGGTCACACAGCGCATAGGTGGCACAGCTGGGATGTAAAATATGCCTTTATTGAAGATCTACCCCCTGGAGTGGGTGTGGGGTATAAAAGGATAGTGCATATGAAAGAGCCTTATGCTAAACAGGCATGTGGTTAGTGTGTTCATTTCAAAAATAGCCAAAACTGGCAATAGTGATAGATAGGGAAAAGGTCTGTCTAGAAAAAGTTCCTTTTGACAAACATTATGTCTGAGTAATTTTGGAGGCTTCCTTCCCCGTTCTCCCTAGCTCCTTCTGCAAACAAGTGCATTCTGGGTCTGCTTGGCAATGCAACTGACGCAAAACCCAGACATTCTTAGACCTTTCCTTTCCTTCACAGACTGTGGGTGGGGTCTTCTAATCTCGAATCTAGTTGTCCTTCTTAAACTGGCAAAAAACCCAAATTCAGCAGCTCACAGCCTAAAAATGTTAGATGAATTTAATGTGTGTTTAAAAAAACCACACCAGGCCGGGTGCAGTCACTCGTGCCTGTCGTCCCAGCACTTTGGGAGGCTGAGGTGGGAGAATCACTTGAGACTAGGAGCTCGAGACCAGCCTGGGTAACATAAAGAGACCCTGTCTTCACAAAAAGTAAAAATAAGATAAAATATTAAAAATGGCTAAAATGGAGAATTTTATTATATGTATATATTTATCACAATAAAAAATAATAATAGTAGGTGATGGCTCAGTTAGGGGAAAGTGGTTCAGAACACCCAGGATGAGCCCAGCAAGTGGTAAAAACAATAGTGATCAATAGCATTAAATAACTTGCTCCTTGGCCAGGGGCAGTGGCTCACCTGTAATCCTAGCACTCTGGAGGCTGAGGCGGGTGGATTGATGGAGCTCAGGAGTTCGAGACCAGCTTGAGCAAGAGCGAGAACCCATCTCTACTAAAAAAATAGAAAGAAACTAGCTGGACAATTAAAAATATATAGAAAACATTAGCCGGGCATGGTGGCGCATGCCTGTAGTCCCAGCTACTCAGGAGGCTGAGGCAGTAGGATCGCTTGAGCCCAGGAGTTTGAGGTTGCTGTGAGCTAGGCTGACGCCACGGGACTCTAGCCCGGGCAACAGAGCAAGACTCTGTCTCAAAAAAAAAAAATAAATAACTTGCTCCTCGTTCCCCACCAACAGGGACAGGGGGTTTTAACCCAGGCAGTCTGACTCCAGATGTCACACCTTGGACCATTTTACTGCACTCCACAATGACAAAACTGCCTGCTGGTGACGTCATCTATGACCTGTATCATCTGTGGGTAGCCCTGCAAGGGAGACGCTGCTACCCCGATTTACAGAGAGAAATCTGAGACTGGGAGAAGTCAACTGCTCAGTTATCCAGCTGGTGGGTGGCAAAGCTCCATTCTCAGACCCAAGCCCGGTGCCCACAGGGGCCAGGCAACAACATAAACCACTGATTGCAGATTTGAAATAACCATCGCCCTGTTTAAGTTGGGTCAGGGAACCATGGTAGGCGAGGCAGGAAAGGCTTGGAGAGGTTTTCAGGGAGGGCAGGAAGGATTTTTTAAATCGATTGTTTGGCTGCGACTGGACTTCTGCCAAGCCAGTTTGGATCCTTGGAGGGTCTCTCAACCTCTTCAATACACGCATTCATCGGCTGGCCCGCGGCGTCCAGAGCAGCCGCCCGGAACCTGAGTCCTGGGCGGTTGGCAGACACTTGCTGCCCGGCTGCCACGCAGGGCTCTGCCTGGCCGACACTGAGGGGACGCCATCGGGTTCCCGGGGGAGGGAGGGCAGGCAGGGCAGGGAGGACGCACGGGGAACGGCTGGGGCCATCTGGACCACCGCCGGGGGGTGGGGATGTTTGCTAAGATGGACTCGGAACAAACGGAAACCCAGGCCCTGCGTTGGATCAATGAGAACAACGCCTCTGGACAAATGGGAGATGGGAGCGGGGGCACGAGGAGGGGGTTTCAGGCGCCATCTGTGAGGGGGCGGCCCAGGCAAGCACCGACTTGGTCCAGCTCTATGACCAGCCATCCTGTCCTCAGCTTCCCTTGGTGGGGACAGATGCTTAGTGCCCCGGTGCAGCACAGCTGAACGCTACTTCACAGGAACACCGCAACACTCCCATTTCACAGATAAGGAGAGAGAGCCCCGGGAAGGAGAAGCAACTGACCCGGGATCACAGAACTGATTGGGCCACAGCAGAATGTCTTCTCCATATCTGATCACCACGCTTTACACCTTGAGATGATGCCTTTACCTGTCTGCCTGCCCACCTGTTGGCTTCTCTGCTAGTCACCCGTGCAGTCCAGCACCTGGCCCAGTACCTAAAGCCTAGTAGGTGCTCAATAAATGTTTGTGAAACTGAAATGGATTGGAGTAGAAAACGCAAGTCCTCAATCTTTGAGGAAAGACAGAATTTAGGATCCAGGAATACTTACAGTTGTTCAGAGCCAGAGCAGCTGGAGGCTGGGTGAACAGACCCACCCAGGTACCCCAGATGCTCTCCGTACAGCCCACTTCTTTCTGCTCACGCCCTTCTCCATCTCCCCACTCCCCCAAGGCTGAGAGTCACGAGATCCTCTGAGGGCTTTGCCGTAAAACCTCAGAGCTGGAAGGAACTTTCCATATCCTCTAGTTACAGTCTATGTAATGTTTACTTCAATGATTTTCATTAAGTTCATTCCATAGATATCGATTGTGTATCCACCACGAACAAGGCCCTATATTGCTGAAAGAAGTGTCAGTCTTGTTAAAATCAAAAGCAAGTTTATGGGGGGAGGGGGGGCACGGCAATATATGTAACCTTAACATTTGTACCCCCATAATATGCTGAAATAAAAAATACAATTAAAATTAAATTTAAAAAAGCAAGTTTATATTAATAAATCAGGAATCTTCTATAGCTTCTAAATACTTCTATAGAAGTATTTAGTGAGCTAACATCAGCATTCAATACAAACTATACATGCAGCAGCTATTATTTCCAAAAAGCAAAGAGCCCAGGTTAAAAGAGGTTGTTTTGGGGGACGCACTTGCATTTTACATGGACAGCTGCAAACAGCTCCCTGCTTTGCAAACTGTTCGTTGTAATAAAGTCTCTTTCCTCCAAATTCCTTTTCAAAAAACAAAATCCATATTCTCTTTAAAAAAAAAAAAAAGAGGTCATTTTCGGGGAAATTATTCTTTTCTGCCTGGAAGAAACAATGATTTCCAGGCATTCAGAACTGCTCCATAGACTGGGGTTTATCCCAAGCCTTTTACCAGCCAACACAGACAATATTTGCTCTAAGACAACTAAAGAAAGCTGAAGATTTGACACCTGGCAAAACAAGCCTAGACAAACCCCTGGAACATCAAGAAAGAATTAGGGGGAATTAAAGATGTATTCAAGCCTGCAGGAAACCAAAGTTCAATTAGGTAATTAAAAATGTGAAATATTGTGAAAATATGAAAATAGTGAAAGGTTAGAAAACGAGCTGCCGGGTCTGGTTATATCATGTGTTTGCTTTTCTTTAAGTCTTGCTCGAAGTTGAAATCATATCTGAGAGTCAGAGTCCAAATTCAACAGCTCCATATGTACACAGAGCCCAGCACAATTTGGCACATAACAGATACTGTTCACAGTTGATGCAATTCAGTGCTTAGTGAGTTGAACTCACCCCACAAGCTACATATTTACCTACCCTATGACCCAACAGTTCCTCACCTCTCCTGGAGATATATATATATTAATATATAGAGAGATATATAGATATATATCTTCAACAGAAATGAGTGGTTAAGTTACCAAAAGACATGTACACATATATTTATAGCAGCCTCATTCATAATAGCTCAAACTTGGAAACGACTCAAATGTTCATCAAAAGAAGGATGGATAAACAAATTGTGGTGTAGCTCTACAATGGAATAATGAACAAGAACAAACCACCCAACAACATGAATGAATCGCATGGTCATTCTGCTGAGACACAAGCGTACGTGTTGCTTAATTCAATTTACACGAAGTAAAACACAGCAAAACTAATCTACGATGATGGAAGTCAAAATAATGGTTGCTTTTGAGACAGTAGTGACTGCAAGGGGGCACCAGGGGGCCTTTGGGGCTTCTGGAAATGGTCTGTATTTTGGTTGAGCAGCATGTGTGTGCGTATAAATATTTATACACATATATTAAACATACAAGCTATACACTTAAAATTAGTGTACTTTTTGAAGGTTATACCTCAATAAAAGAAAAAAATCATTCCTATGAGGGATGACAAGTACACGGTGGGCATGCCACCACTGGCCCCTCCCTTGGCCACAAAAGACATTGCTGCTTAATCACCAGACTTCTCTCCGTGGAGCTTAGCTTCAGAGCCATCTCAATCCAGCACCCAGCCAGTTGCGCTTTGAGCCAAAGCCATAGCTTCCCCTCGTGTACACACATTATCTTGATGAAGAGAGAGAGTAAGCTAGCACCTTTGGTGCCTCCAGCCACGCTCTGAGGAAGCCTGGCTCCCACCACTGCCTGGGGGCAGCTCCCTGCAGCCCAGGTCTGGCTCCCAGGAGGGAATGGCTTCTGAGGAGCAGGCTTGGAGGCTCAAGAGTGACAGCACGAGGGGCACACAACTGAAGGGAGGCCTGGACAGAGGCTGCGGGACTAACGCAGCACATGGGTACCTAGGGCCCAGAAAAGCCTAGAGTTTGGGCCCATTTTCTCTTTTTCTTTTTTATTTAGAGACAGGGTCTTGCTCTGTCATCCAGGCTGGAATGCCTATCGGTGGTACAATGATAGCTCATTGCAGCCTCGAACTCATGGACTTAAGAGATCCTCCCACCTCAGCCTTCCAAGCAGCTGGGACTACAGGCACTCGTCACCACCTGGCTAATTTTTTTAAGTTTTTAGAGATGGGGTCTCACTATGTTTCCCAGGCTGGTCTTGAACTCCTGGCCTCAAGTGATCCTCCCACCTTGGCCTTCCAAAGTGCTGGGATTACAGGTGTGAGCCACCATGCCAGGCGTAAGTGGGCTCACTTTCTACCAAGGGGAACAAACTAGTTTTTCTCTGCAAGCAGGGGGTGGAGAGGGAAGGGAAGTAAATGCTGGGCTGCAGGGAATGACACCCTCTTGGTTTGCCGAAGGTCCTATGGCCGCCTGAATCACAGCTGCCCTCAGCAGTCACCCGGCTCTCCGGCCTTGTCAGGGAAGGCAACACTTCCCACGGGGTTCACCCTTCACAGCTTCACTATCACACAACCACGGGATCTGGACGGGGTGGGAACCATACCCACCCCCCATTTTAAAATTAAAAAACTGAGGTTTAAAGATGTTATGTGACCCATAAACACCCTACTAATGAAGTAAGGGATTCAGGATTCAAACACAGGCCTGCTGTGGTATAAAGTCAATGCTCCTTCTTTGTCTTCTCTTTTTATTTTAGTTTTTATTTTTACATCAAAGTTACACATGCCCATAAATGGTCAAATTGTTCTATAAAGTCTGTTATGAAAATGGCAGTCCCTCCCCCACCCCCCCTTTCCCTTCCCTGGAAGCAACAATTTTCGCTTCTTTAAACTAATTGTTTTGGCTGTGGTGGCTCACGCCTGTAATCCTAGCACTCTGGGAGGCCGAGGCCGGAGGACTGCTCGAGGTCAGGAGTTCAAAACCAGCCTGAGCAAGAGTGAGACCCCCGTCTCTACTAAAAATAGAAAGAAATTAATTGGCCAACTAAAAATATATATAAAAAATTAGCCAGCCATGGTGGTGCATGCCTGTAGTCCCAGCTACTCGGGAGGCTGAGACAGTAGGATCACTTGAGCCCAGAAGTTTGAGGTTGCTGTGAGCTAGGCTGATGCCACGGCACTCTAGCCTGGGCAAAAGAGTAAGACTGTATCTCAAAAATAAATAAAAAAACAAACAAACTAATTGTTTTGGTAATTACCTCCACAATGTATGAAAATAGATCCACACCAAGTTGAATAGCTGTGCAGTAAGTCACCTACAAAGAGGTAGGAATTAGAATGGTTTTGATTGTCTCAACAGCAACACTGAAAGACAGAAGGCAATGACACGATCCCTTCAAAATTTTGGATGAAAATGATCCCCAACTTAGAATTCTATAATCTATTCTAGAATTCTTAGAATTCAAGCTGTCAATCAAATGTGAGAATAAAATGAAGAAATGAAGACTTTTGTGTAGGTATTGAAGATCTCAAAATATTGACCTCTTAATAATCTCTTAGAGGATATCAAATCCTTTCCAATTCATCCAAAATTTTGTTGCTCTTGGCCTTCTGTTTTTCTCTATCCTTGCAGGTTTTTACTTTCCAAAACAAAATTCTTTTCCTGTCAATTTAGTAAGATTTTGAGAAAGCGAGAGCACATAGATTCAATCAACTATCCTTACCCATAAGCTCTCTACTCTTTTACACAATTTTATAAGCAATGGACCCTTCTTCAAACAAAATCTTTTGCAAAAGACAAAGATCTAAAACACACAGGAGCAATGTTGCAGTGGTTGTAGTACAGTGGCTCTCCATGGGCCGACTGCTAAGAAAGTTGCTGCAGTTAATTAATGAAAGAGGAATGATCAAATTAGAATAACGTCATTTTGTACCTACCGAGTAATTAATGGATCTAGGCATTGAGTATCAGCTGCTGTTAGTATCACCTCCTACACACACATATACACACAACACAATAACATGTGCACCTCTTGAAGAAGGAACACACAACTACCTATAGTTGTCAAACAATCAAAACCTGGATTATTTTTTTCTATTTTTTTCTTTTTTGAGATAGACTGGCATATAGTGGCATGATCATAACTCACTGTAACCTCAAACTGCTAGGCTGAAGCCATTCTGCTGCCTCAGCCTCCCAGGTATCTGGGACTACAGGCTGGGATGACAGGCATAAGCCACTGCACCTGGTCAAAACCGGAATGTGATCAAGCCTCTGGATTCAGCTACCAATTTACTGGAAATATAGGCACACCTCAGAGATACTGCAGGTTCTGTTCCAGACTACAGCAATAAAATGAATATCACAATGAAGCAAGTCACACAAAATTGTTGGTTTCCCAGTGCATATAAAAGTTATATTTACACTATACTATAGTACATTAAGTGTGCAATAACATTATGTCTAAAAAATGTACATACCTTAATTTTAAAATACTTATTGCTAAAAAAAATGCTAACAATCATCTGAGCATTCAGCAAGTTATCCTCTTTTCACTGGTGGAAAGTCTTACTCAATGTTGATTGCTATTAGATCAGGATCGGGGCTGCTGAAGGTTGGGGTGGCTGTGGCAATTTCTTAAAAGAACACAATGAAGTTTGCCACATCTGTTGACTGTTTCTTTCACAGAAGATTTCTCTGTAGCATGTGATACTGTTTAATAGCAATTTATCCATGATAGAACTTCTTTCAAAATTGGAGTCAATACTCTCAAATGCTGCCATGGCTTTATCAACTAAGGTTATATAATATATTATAAATCCTTTTTTTTGGCATTTCAACAATGTTCACAGCATCTTTACCAGGAGTAGTTTCCATCTCAAGAAACTACTTTCTTTGCTCATCCAGAGGAAGCAACTCCTCAACCATTCAACTCTTATTATGAGACTGAAGCAATTCAGTCACATCTTCAGGCTCTACTTCTAATTATCTTGCTATTTATACCACAGCTGCAGTTACTTCCTTCACTGAAATCTTAAACCCCTCCAAGTCATCCATGAGGGTTGGAATCACTTTCTTCCAAACTCCTATTAATATTGATATTTTTACTTCCTCCCATGAATCATGAATGTTCTTTTTCTTTTGATTTTTAATTTTTTGAGATGGGGTCTTGCTATGTTGCCCAGCTGGTCTCAAATTCCTGGACTCAAGCGACTTCCCATCTCAGCCTCCTGAGTAGCTGGGACTATAGGCATATGCCACCATGCCTGGCTATGTTTGTTTGTTTGTTTTGTTTTATATTTTTGTAGAGACATGGTCTCTCGATGTTGCCCAGGTTGGTCTTGAACTCCTGGCCTCAAGCAATTCTCCCACCTCAGCCTCCCAAAGTGCTGGTTTATAAGCATGAGTCACAATGCCCAGCCTATATTTCTTAAATAATAAGACTTGAAAGTCAAAATTTCTCCTTGGTCTATGAGCTGTAGAATGAATGTTGTGTCAGCAGACATTCAAACAGCATTCATTTCTTTGTACATTTTCATCAGAGCTCTTGGGTGACTAGGTACATTGTCAATGACCAGTAATATTTTGAAAGGAATCTTTCTTTCTGTGCAGTAGGTCTCAACAATGGGCTTTAAAAATTCAGTAAACCTGCTGTAAACAGATGTGCTGTTATCCAGGCTTTGTTCTTCCATTTACAGAGCACAGGTGGAGTAGATTTAGCATAATTCTTAAGAGCCCTAGGATTTTCAGAATGGTAAATGAGCACTGCTTCAACTTAAAGTCACCAGCTGCATTAACCTTTAACCAGAGAGTCAGCCTGTCCTCAGAAGCATTGAAGCCAGACTTAACTTCTCTCCAGCTCTGAAAGTCCTCAATGGCATCTTCTTCTAGTAAGAGGCTGGTTTTTTCTACATTGAAAATCTGTTGTTTAGTGTAGCCCCCTTTGTCAATGATCTTAGCTAGATCTTCTGGGCAACTTGCTGTAGCTTCTCCATCAGTACTTGCTGCTTCGCCCTGCACTTTTACATTATAAAGTTGGCTTCTTTCCTTAAACTTGGTGCACCAACCTCTGCTGGCTTCCAACTTTTCTCCTGCAGCTTCCTCACCTCTCTCAGCCTTCATAGAATTGAATAGAGGTAGGGCCTTGCTCTGGATTAGGCTTTGGCTTAAGGGAATGTTGTGGCTGGTTTGAGCTTCTATCCAGACAACTAAAACTTCCTCCATATCAGCAATAAGGCTGTTTCGCTTTCTTATCATCTGTGTGTTCACTGGAGTCACACCTTCATTTTCCTTCAAGAACTTTTTCTTTGCATTCACCACTTGGCTAAGTCTTTGGCACAAGAGGCCACAACAGGCTTTTGGCCTGTCTCATCTCTCAGCATGCCTTCCTCACTAAGCTTAATCATTTCTAGTATTGATTTAGAGTGAGAGAGGTAGGACTCCTCCTTTCACTTGAACATGTAGAAGCCATTGTAGGTTTAACTGTTCTAATTCAATACTGTCTCAGGGAGTAGGAAGGCCTGAGGACAGGGAGACAGAGAACAGCTAGTAGATGGAGCTGTCAAAACACACACAACATTTATCAATTAAGTTCACTGTCTCATATGGGTGCAGTTCATGACACCCCAAGACCGTTACAACAGTAACATCAAAGATCACTGATCACAGATCACCACAACAGACATGACAATAATGAAGATTTTGAAATATTGTGAGAATTACCCAAATGTAAATGGCACCGATACACTTGCTTGTGAAGAGTTGCCACAAATCTTCATCTTGTAAAAATGCAACATCCATGATGCGTAATAAGGCGAGGTGCAATAAAACCAAGTGTGCCTGTCCAGAGAGTCCCTGGCGTCCCTGGCACTCAGGCAAACCTGACCGCCGGTACACAGGGGTCCTGTGGGGCAGTGGTTAAGAACACAGCTGCTGGGTTCCGACTGCCTGGGCCCAAATCTGAGCTCTGCCCCCTGACCTCAGGCAATAAGCTTTTTATGGTCTCTGGGCCTCAGTTTCCCCATATGTGAACTGGGGCTCTAACAGTATATATTTCATAGGGTTGTAGTGAAGCTTCAGTAAGCTGAAATATGTCAAGTCTAGAAAGAGCCTGGCTCAGGGTGGATAATCAGTAAGTATTATTATTATTAATTTCATTTAAAGAACACAGTCCCAGGATCACAATGACCAGAGGGGAAAACCAAGGAAAAGGGGAAGTTCCCCACCAATCTTCCCTTCTGTCTCGGGATTGGAGAGCTTGAAAAATCTTGCTGCTTCCAAACCTGTTCATCACCTTGATACATCAAACTCAACATGACTAAAACCCAATTCGTGAGCTCCCCTCTCCCCACCTCCAACCCTGATTCTCTTCTAGTGTTTTCTCTCTGTGAACAGTACCACTGTCTAGCCAGTTAGATGAGCCAGAAACCGGGTTGGCTTCCTTCACTCCTCCGTCTTCCTCAGCCCACTGCAGCCCCATCATCACGGCGTATGGATCTCACCACGTAATTACGTCTCCAGGTCATTTACTTCCCTCCATCTCGGCACCTTCTCCCTGGGTTGCTATGGGAATGGCGCTCCCTGGGGCTGTAACATACACTCATCATTCTCAGTAGTTACAACTTAAGTTACTCTTGGGATTATTTGACTAATATCTGCCTCCCCAACTAGACTTGAAGCTCCAAGAGGGCAGGGGCCATGCCTGTGTTAGCTCATCTTGTTATCTCCTGGGTCTAGCACATTCCTGGCACATTGCAGTGCTCAGTGAAGAGACACTGAATGAACTAAGTGTTAGACTGAAAGGAGCCTGCTTCCCCCGTCCCAGTTGCCACCACCTGCATGCTGTTGTCCAAGGGAGGTGCCACCGCCCCCAGCCCTTCCAGCCCTTCCTGTAGGAGCCACACCGCCTCTCCACCAGCTCCACCCCTCGTCCCCCTCCATGGGACCGGCCCAGGACCGCTACCTTGCACTGAGACAGCCACCAAGCCCCAGAACCTCCTCTACGGGTCCCCACCTCTGCCACACCAGTGAGTTTGGGTACCTCCGCCGAGGCCTGAAAATTCTTAAAGACGGTCACCACAGTCATCGGAAGAACCCCTTCCCCCATTCCTCTCTGCCAGATAGTGTGGGGCCTTGCTCAGTGGGGACGTCCTGAGCACCCACCACGAGCAGGCGCTGTTTGGGATGGTCATACTCATCAGGGAACAGGCAGGGCAGACACAGCCCAACAGCCATTCTCCCCTTTCTCCTTGCTAACAAAACCAATTGTGTTCAGTCTCCTACCTTGGTCCCATGGCTTTTTTGTTTTGTCTTGTTTTTTAATTACTCTAAGCCAATCATGGTGCTTTACTCCCCTTGTAAACGCTCTGTTAAGCAATGGGTGTATGGTCATTCCAGCCAGTAAGACCTGAGGCGACACCTGCTGGGGACTGGTGGTAAGGTTTTCCTCGCACTCTTACAAAGGGACATAAAGAAGAAACACCTTCCTCCCCAGGTCGACACTATGATGCCAGGAGCTGGGCCAGCAATCTGGGGCCCCTGAGGGAAATGGCTGACACTCTGAGAAGGGCAGAGCTGAGAGACAGAAAGAACCCAGGTCACTGGCGACACTGCTGAGCTTCTGAATTCACCACCCGGACCTACCCTACCGCTGGTCTTCCCCTGGCATGCAGTGCCCAAAGCCCTCACTGTGTAAGCCCATCCGGATCCGGGATGAGTTTTCTACGACTTGCAGCCAAAAGCCACTGACGAGGGCGATGGAGGAAGCCAGCACTTCCTGAGCAATTGCTGGACACCAGGCCCGGGGCAACTGTGGACCTTAGTACTTGCTCACGATCCCCCACTCCCAGCCTGGGAGCTGGAAGTTACTGCCCTGTTTTACAGTGGGGGGAAGCCGAGACCCAGAGGTCGCGAGGGACTTGCTATGTCACATGCAGAGTGCCTGGTGGAGCTGAAACCCAGGCTAGGGGTCTTCCCACTCCACTGACGGGAGGATGGGTTTGGTCACCGCATCCCTCACAGCTCTCTGCCGCACGTGCAAGGCAGGCGAGCAGGCCAGCCCAAGCTAAGGGGCTGTGCTGGCTTCCATCTCTAACCGCAGAGAGGGCAGGGGATGAGGCACCCAGGAACTCAGAACCCCTCTCTCTCTCTCACTCTCTGTCATCCTTGCTTCCCTCTGACACCACACTCTCAGGTCAGCTGCCCCACAAGGCTAGAATCTGGCCACCAGCAGCCCTAGTCTCACATCCCAATAGCCAAGAGGCCAAGAACAACAGGGGTCCCACTTTCCCCAGCTGGAGTTTTATTGGCCAAGCCTGGGCCACACATCCTTCCTTAGGCTAAACACTGTGTGTCTGAATCCTCGATGCCGCTGCCTACTCTGTGGCTGGGGCCATCCACGCTCTCCTAGACTCAGTTTGCACCCTTAAATGGTGATAATATTAATAGTAGTATCTACTTCATTGGGCTGCTGTGAGGATCTTTCATTTCCTCAACAAATAGTTTTTGCATGCCAACTATGTGCCAGGAAGCATGCTAGGTGATGCTACCACAGAGGATAGAGACCCACTCCCTGCCCTCATGGAGTTTATAGTCTAGCAAGAAAGACAGACATTAAACAAATAAATGTGTGAATGAATATCTCCACTACAACTGTGACAAGTGTTCTAAAGCAGCAGTCCCCAACCTTTTTGGCACCAGGGACCGGTTTCATGGAAGACCATTTTTCCATGGATGGGGGATGGGCGATGGCTTCAGGATGATTCACACGCATTACATTTATTGTGCAGTCAAACCTCTCTGCTGATGATAATCTGTATTTGCAGCTGCTCTCTAGTGCTAGCTAGCATCACCGCCTCAGCTCCACCTCGGATCATCAGGCATTACATTCTCACAAGGAGCACGCAACCCAGACCCCTCCCATGTGCCCTTTCCAGTAGGGTTCGAGCTCCCATGAGAACCTAATGCTGCTGCTGATCTGGCAGGAGGCGGAGCTTATGTGGGGACGCAAGCGATGGGGAGCGGCTGTAAACACAAATGAAACTTAGCTGGCTGGCCCACTGCTCACCTCCTGCTGTGTGGCCTGGTTCCTAACAAGCCACAGACTAGTACCAGTACATGGCCTGGGGGTTGGGGACCACGGTTCTAAAGGACAAGTCTAGGTTCCAAGAGACTCCCAATTGTATAGGTTTTTACTCAGCATCTTCCCAACCACCTAGCCTCCCCACAGCAACTTCCTGCAAGGACAAGAGCTAGGTGACTTGGCTGCCCTGCAACCGATTACCAGCCTCCTAAGGGACAGAGAGCAAGTGTGGCACAGTGTTGGGACAGTAGCCATGCAGCAGGTCCCAGGCAGCACAGTCCTGGTGGGTAGCACACACCCAGCTCGCCACATCTCCACCTATCCCGGGGCAGCCCCTTCCTGGCCCCAACCTGAAGCCCCAGTGGCTTCTCAGGCTCCAGGGTCTCCCATGCTCCTTCCCCTGGCTCCATGTCAAGCCCTAAATAAAGGAGTGTTGGAGAGATGTTCACTGAGCAAGTGATTTTCCAAGTGCCATTGGCAGGCTCTGGTATCAGTGGCCACAGGGATGAGAGGGCCCTGCCCCTGCCCAAGCTGCTGGGCTGTAGAATCACTTCTGGTGACCACCTCAGGTGGGACCATTTGCAAAACTCTTAGTGATCCAGGGATGTGTCTATGGAACACATTTTGTCCCCAACTGGGCCCTCTGGGGCTCCCTTCCAATCTCTCTTGCGCAGATGTGTTTTTTTAGAAGGGCCAAGAAGCCACCACAGTGGATCACTGCCACAAACGCTGACTCCATTCTTAACACCAGTGCCACTATCCTGCCCTCAGCTCAAGCCCTCATGACCCTAATGAGGACCCTGGTGCCCCATCTGACCACTTGGCCTCCAGAGTGTCCCTCCATCAGAAATAAGGCCTTCAAGCCAGCGAAGCACAAAGTTGCACAGGTAGGAGGAACCAATTCTACAAGTGTGGCAGCAAATGTGCTAGTGAGAGGAGCCCCTCCCATTTCCACACCTTGGTTTCTATAGAGAAACAGTCATGGACTCCAAGCATACACTGCATCCTGTAAGACAGAAGCCCAACCTGCCAGCCCTACTGGTACCACAACCCAGTCTTCAGGAGGCCATGCCACAGTTCCGTCAGGCCACCCGCTTCTGGGTTATAGGGCGTGTGGTAAGACAAGTGAATTCCCATGAGCACAAATCCATTGCTAAACTTCATTGCTCTGAAGTGAGTTCCCTGGTCAGAAGCAATATTACGTAGAATGCCATGACAGTGAATGAGGTATTCTTTGAGCACACAGATGGTTGGGCTGGCAAAAGTATTTTGGGAAGGGATGGAAAATCCATACCCAGAATAACTGTCTGTTCCAATGAGGACAAAAATCGATGCCCCCTCCATGATGGAAGGGATCCAGTGTAATCAATCTGCCACCAGATGGCTGGCTGATTGGTCCCCCACCTCTAGCAATGGTGAGCTTCGACGGTGTCTGGAGGGCATTTTCTTTCCTTCCTTTCATCATTCACTCAACAATTTTCTGAGAGCCTCTTCTGGGCCCAGCCCTGTGCTCAGCCTATAAAGGGCACAGCAAGGGCTGGGCTCTTGGCCACGCTCTCAGGCTTAGGGTTTCTGTCTAGAGACATGAGAAACAAGAGATGGCTGCAACTGCCACTGCTCAAAGTGACGAAGTGAAAAGAGCACTGGATAGGGAGTCTGGGATGTCCGCCAGTAGCACCGTGTAGCAGGAATGGGACACTTTGCCTCTCTAGGCTGTTTCCTCATCACTGAAACAGAATGGAAGCCCCAGGACAGCAGGCAGCAGGAAGCAAGAGTGGGGTGCTGGGGCTGGTTCTCCTTCAGTGCAGGCAACAAGGGAGCCAGCTGTCTATGGAGATTTTTTAAATAATCAAATCATAGTTGGTCTTTTTATTGCAACTCTATTTTGGGGTGAGAAAATACTCCTTACCCAAAAAATTATGTTTGCCTGAATTCTAAATAATTGCTACAGTTACTATTAAGTTTTAATAATGCATGTGTAAGCTTTAAATTAGCACATTTTTGTTATTTATTTATTAATAAACATTGTATTCTGCACAGATGTTAAATTGGAGAACTCCTAATCATACAGTTGGCACCAGACACACATGGACCAGCTACCTGTGTTTTTTCTAGAGTAAGTTTGTAGTGGTTTGGAATCTTTCAAGCTCACTTCTGGCTAAATTCAAACAAATAAAGACAGGGAGATTTAAAAGAAGTCCCCACCGCCCCAATCTCTAACTCCTGATGCATTAAGGGGGAAGATCGCCTGCACCATCTAGTGGTAGAAAGGATTATTACAGGCACCTGTGGCTGGACTAGCCCATTCCTCAAGGTGGCTCTGTCCAATGGGGTCCCGACTTGTGTCTATTGAGCCCTTGAAATGTGGCTTGTCAGAATTGAGACGTGCTGTAGCTGTAAAATATATATGGGACCTTGAAGACTTAGTATGAAAAAAAGAAAGTAAAGTTGCTCTTTAACAATTATTTATAGTGATTACAGATTGATTTTATATTGATTAAACATTGAAATAATATTGGGGGTGGGGGGAGCAGCAGCGAGATTTACTTAGACAAGTCAACCCCAAGGCTGATTGCATTCTAGGTCCACCTAGGTGACAACATGCAAATTCATTCACTTCTCAGGGCTTTAGTTCCCTCATCCTTAAAGTGGATCAATGACAGCTACGTCACGGGATTATGATGATTAAATGCAGTAAAGCATATAAAATTCCTGAGACACAGTGAGTGCTCAGTAGAAGTTGGTCTCCTTCCTCTCAGAGCTGATCAAAATGGCAAAAAAACTAGAGCAGGCAGCCTCGCAGGGCACTGTCAGAGGATCTTGATTTACTTCCGTCTTCCCCCAATCAGTGCTAAGCTGCAGTCCCGTGGCCCAGGGAATCAGCAGCCCTAATTGTGCAGGATCAGCTCCAGCTGCGGCCCTCCTGGGGCTCCCCACTCGTCCCCGACTGTGCGCACAGCACCAGGCACCAGCCCACTCACGCCCAGCCTGCCTTTCTACCTAGATGTCTCCCCATCCACACACCGGCTCCTCCCTGTCCCGCAGTGAGCAGCCTCCCTGTACCAAACCCACAACTGCTCACTCACAGCTACCTCTACATCAGCGGTTCTCAGTGTGGTCCCTGGACCAACAGCATGGGCATCTGCTGGGAACTTGTTAGAAATGCAAATTCTTAGCCTGGAGGGGTGGCTCATACCTGAAATCCCAGCACTTTGGGAGACCAGGAGTTCAAGACCAGCCTGGGCAACACAGTGACACCTCATATCTACAAAATGTTAAAAATCAGCTAGGTGTGGTAGTGCACCGCCTGTAGTCCCAGCTACTCAGGAGGCTGAAGCGGGAGGAGAGCTTGAGCCCAGGAGTTCAAGGCTGCAGTGAGCTATGATGGGGCCACTGCACTCCAGCCTAGGTGACAGAGTGAGACTGTACCTCTTAAAAAAAAAAAATGAAATGAAATGCAAATTCTTGGGCCTCAGACCTATTGAATCAGAAACTCCAGGGGTAAGACGCAGCAATGTTCCAGTAAATCCTCTAGGTGATCCTGATGCACGGTAAGTTTGAGAACCACTGCTCTACAAACTACAAACCCCCATGGTCAACCACAAGCCCCCTTCCTCCCAGCTTCCTGAACTCAGGGTCCCCTCCTTTCCCCTCCCAGCCTCTTCAGTGGAGCCCCGATTCTGTTGTGAAGAAACTCTCCTGAGCCCGAAACCACCTTATCACCTCCCCTTCGCACTGTGCCCTGGGAGTCCTTACCAAATTCCAGTCATTAGCAAAACTTCACTATTTTTTGTCTCGTATGCAGGCCACTTGTCTCTTTCTTCCTCAACATCTTTGATACTAATTCAAATATACACTTTAGCTGATCTTAAAGAATCCAGAAGTTCAGATTTTACAAGTTGTAATTTTCTATTGCGTATTAAACACTATTACAAGTAAAAATGTTCATCCAAAGTATCACCTAAAAGTCATTTTAGGGAAACAATTCCTCCCAGAACACATTCCACCCCTTCCTGTCCATCCCCAGGGCCTCGATTTCCCCTCTGCCTGTCATCCACAGTCCATGCTCTGGACAGTACTACCTTTCTGCACCATTTAGCACCTACCTCCCGGCAACCCCGCCGGGGGGCTGCCCTTCTACTCCCTTCCCCTCCTCACACTGAGGGGCGCCAGAGCCAATTTGAAACCATTGGGATCCACTCCAAGGCCCCAGATAGCTCCGACCATCTCTGATCCTACACCTCCGCTGCAGATTTGCTTCAGACATACCAGATTCCTCCCCACGGGGAAAGAGTGGGTTTCGTGTTCCCATGGAAAAGGGAGCAGAGACGAGAGCCAGTGACATGCCTCTCCTCTCCATTCTCCTCTTCTTTGAGGTTTGTGCAGCACAATACATACAGCGAGTGTTTAAGAAGTGGCTACAAGACTTCTCATTAAGGTAAATTTCAGTTACATTAAAATATTTAATAAAGCCTGGATTATGGGATCTTTGGGTGTCCAGTAAATCCTAGTGGCTCTTGAATTGAGAGGGGCAGAGGCCCTGGGCCTCTAATCTGAACAGAAAGACAGATGCATCTTTACACCCATGACAGTGGGTCATGGAGGAGTGTGACAATTTTACAGTGTTTGCCCTCTCCTGGGACCAGCACTGCCTTCTCTTGTTTTGCTTTGAGAGAACTGTATCAGTAGACCCCTAAGTTTGGGAACATGAAGAACCTTCTCAATGCCCACAAATTTCAGATTTCCACATTTCATAGGTACATTTTTATCCATAAGGAATATACAGGACAGGCCAAGCGCAGTGGCTCATGCCTGTAATCCTAGCACTCTGGGAGGCGGAGGCGGGCGGATCGCTCGAGGTCAGGAATTCGAAACCAGCCTGAGCAAGAGCAAGACCCTGTCTCTACTAAAAATAGAAAGAAATTAATTGACCAACTAAAAAAAAAAAATATATATATATATATATACACACACAAAAAAAAAAAATTAGCCAGGCATGGTGGCACATGCCTGTGGTCCCAGCTACTCAGGAGGCTGAAGCAGGAGGATCGCTTGAGCCCAGGAGATTGAGGTTGCTGTAAGCAAGGCTGACACCACAGCACCTTAGCCTGGGCAACAGAGTGAGACTCTGTCTCAAAAAAAAAGAGTACTAATTATATTATTCTATCTACTTATATGTATATTCAATATTTCGTGACAAATGTTTTTAAGAAACAAAGTAGTTTTGGCCTAAATCTCACTACAACTTGATATAAATATGATATAAATATGACTCACTCTAGCCTGGGCAATAAAGTGAGACTCTGTCTCAAAAAAAAAAAAAAAAAAAGGAATATATAGGACAAACACACACACCCTGTTATGAAATTTATTAACATTAAAGATATCTTGATTAATCACAACACTGGACAAAAGCAGTCCCTCTGTGAGAGGCAGGCAGTGCTGAGTGCACACCGACTTGAAGTCCCCTGGCTTTGCACAATCCCACAGGCCCTGCTGCTGCGGCGGTGAGCACCAGGGACCTGCATCACCCTGAGGCACTCCACTTACCAGGCTTAGCAGGCCAGGAGCCAATCCCAGCGCAGCCAACCCATAAACCTGTCCTTGCTTCTCCTCTGACCCTCCCTGCCCTCTCCAGGGTGGTTTCAGGACTAACTAAAGGGAAAAAGAAGATGTGGCCATAGGTTATGATAGAGTAAGAGCTGCAGGAGAAAGAACAGCCTAGAATTAGAGGCCCAGAGGATCTGGAACACTAGCAATATTACATATATGTAACTTTTAGATTTTCTACTAGCCATGTTAAAAAGATAAAAAGAAACAAGTAAAATTAATTTAATGATTATTAATCCAATATATTCAAAATATCATTTCAACTTGTAATCAATATAAAAAATTGAGATATTTTTATGATCTTTTTTCTTCCTATGTATTGTTTTTCATTCACAAGAAACTTGAACTCCTTAGAGGCCCTAAAGTATTCCTCTTCCAATTTTGGAAAATGGTAATATATGGGCAGAAGCTCTTATCAGCAATCCCAACTTCTGTACACCAGTGTTGAAGAATAGCTTCTGGGCTCACAATTTTTATTTATTATTTTTTTTTAGTGCTAGGAAATTTCTTTTCATTCAGACACAAGTGGTTCTAGGATGTTAATTTACTTCAGATGGGGTAAAAAGTTGTACTGGCTTTTGAAAACTTTCTCAGGCAATTTGCCACATGTACATGTTCCACAGGGATTTGTAATTTACAAAGTTCTTTTCAATACGTGATCTCACTTGGACTTCATGATAGCACTATATGGAGAAGTATCGTAGTCATTACTATTTGTATTTTACAGACAAGTAGACTGAGCGAGATTAAGTATAGTTCTCGCATAGTCATAGGGATGCAGACAAAGTTATTGAATCTAGAATCCATGGCGCTGATTCCTGGCGTGGTTTTCTTCATCTGGCACCAAGCATCAAACCCATCTCCACCATGATCTGTAAACAAATATGGGGCTGAATTATTACGTTCAGCCCTTCAAGGAAAACAGTGTAACTCAGTTAATGAGTCCACAACCTCTTATTTCTAGGAGCTTCTAATCTGAGACTAAAAAATGTTGTGATTATGTAGAGAATGACCAGCTTTTTAAACTGAGCTGAGGGCAAAGAAAACACAAATGAAATTTCATTATAAAACTGTGGTGTTTGCTTTTAAGTTGAAACTTTCTTATAACAATAATTGTTGAATAGGTCATCAAATATAACACACCACCAATGGGAGGGATTCAAGTTCGGTATATCTTCTAAAGAACACTGCTTTCTAAAGACCAGGTGTTTCCACTGTGACAGTTTCACAGTCCTAAGAAGAAAATCTTCTACCCTTCCTTAACACATGTATGGAAATGAGCAGAGTTCAAGGCTGTAGTGTGCTATGATCATGCCTATGAATAGCCACGGCACTCCAGTCTCCAGCCTGGGCAACATATTGAGACCACATCCAAAAAAAAAGAAAGAAAGAAATGAACAGAATATTGAAACTCTATCAGAAGAAGGACCTCAGCTTTTTTCCTGCTTACAGTGTGCTGACTTGCTTTTCTTCTCAAATGATGCAATCTGATAGGGCGCCAGCTTCCTGTTTGAGGGTTATTTTTTATGCCTATGGATGCTTAAATCTGTGATTCATTCTTTATAATTATGTATAATGCTTAGAATATATCCATGTATATCATATGAACATTTTTACTTTGAGGACTATTATTTTCCTCTCTGAGCCATTGCCAGTGGACATAGAAATGAAAATATGATAAATGCAACAATCTTAAGCGCAACCTTAAATTTTCAATTGCCATGGCCATGAGTCAAGAGAGGCCCAGCTGTATCCGTGCGGAAAAGTGACATTCCCCCAAAGTTGGTACATATATGAATCCCTGGAATACATACAGTTGACCCTTGAACAACATGGGTTTGAACTGCACAGGTCCACTTATACGTGGATTTTCTTCAGCCTCTGCCACTCCTGAGACAGCAAGACTAACCAACCCCTCCTCTTCCTCTGCCTTCTCAATGTGAAGATGACAAGGATGAAACCTTTATGATTTCACTTAATGAACAGGAAATATATTCTTTTCTTCCTTATGATTTTCTTTTCTTCTTTTTAAGAAACAAGATATCTCACTTTGTCACCTGTCACCCGGGGTGGAATACAGTGGCACAATCATAGCTCACTTTAACCTCAAACTCCTGGGCTCAGATGATCCTCCCACCTCTGCCTCCCAAGTAGCCAGGACCACAGGCGTGCACCACCACACCTGGCTCATTTTTTTCAGAGACCGGTCTTACTATGTTGCCCAGGCTAGTCTCGAACTCCTGGCCTCCCAAAGTGCTAGGATTACAGGTATGAGCCACCACAGCTGGCCAGGATTTCTTAATAACATTTTCTTTTTTCTAGCTTTATTGTAAGAATACTGTATATAATACATGTAATATATAAAATAAGTGTTAATATTACATTATAAGTGTAAAATAAATGTTTATATTATCAGTAAGGCTTCCAGTCAACAGCAGGCTATTAGTTGTTAAAATTTGGGGGAGTCACAAGCTATACATGGATTTTTTACTTCACACGGGTGGGGGACTGGTACCCCAGCCCTCATGTTCTTCCAGGGTCAACTATATATCTTGTTAAACTATAGCTCTTTTATAGCCCACTGGCCCTACTCTTCTGGTTTCTTCACCCCTTGGGCTCACAATTTTTGGACAATCTGTTTCTCTTTTGCCCACAGGTATGGTTCAACTGAATTGAGTATTCCTCAATACCAAGGCACTAAAAATAAAAACTCATTTCTTGGAATAAAAGAGGAAAGCAAGCAATGGCACCAATGGCCCCTCCTACTCACTCTAATCTTGACTCTTAAGGTAGGAGACTCTCAGATCTGACCACTGGATGCTGCTGATAAAGCATAAGATAAATTTAATAATCAACTTGAACTAAGACTTGGCCATTGCTCGACCCCAATTTTTGTTATTTCTTTTTTTTTTTTTGACAGAGTCTCACTCTGTCAGCTAGGCTAACTGCCTTAGCCTCCCAAATAGCTTGGACTACAGGCACACGCCACATCCGACTAATTTTTTCTTAATATTTATAGAAACAGGGTCTCAGTGTGCTGCCCAGGGTGGTCTCAAACTCCTAGCCTCAAGCAAACCACCCACCTCGGCCCCCCATAGTGCTAGGATTACAGGCATGAGCCACCACACCTGGCCCAATTTTTGTTCTTTACTTTTGTTTTTTATGGTGGAAATTAAGAGGCTGGGCTTTAAAGCAGCATATAAACAAAAATGATATCCTCCACCCTGGGTTAAGCAGTCTTCCCTATATACCTCTAATTCAGGAACACAGGTAGGACAAAAGGTGGGCAGCCCTGATATGGGGCAAAGGTGATGGAACTAGCCCAGGAGCAGGGGGAAGACAAAGCAGAAAACTCTTTCCATTTCTCTGTTTTTCTATTTTCCCCTTCCACTGTATTTTGTTCTGTTTTGTTTTTAGAGACAGGGGACAGGGGTTTTGTTCTGTCACCCAGGTGTGACAGTGCAGTGGAATGCAGTGGCCTAATCATAGCTCACGATAACCTCAAATTCCTGGGGTCAAGCAATCCTGCCTCAGACTCCCGAGTAGCTGAGAAAACATGCACGCGCTGCCATAGTCAGCTAATTTGTAAAATTATTTTGTAGAGATGGGGTCTCACCATGTTACCCGGGCTGGTCTGGAACTCCTGGTCTCAAGCAATCCTCCCACCTTCGCCTCCCAAAGTGCTGGGATTATAGATGTGAGCCACAGCACCAGCCCCCTTTCTACCATTTAATGCACATCTGCTTCTTCAGCCCTTTCTATTAATACAATTCAATAGCCAATGATTATGTGCTCAGCACTGTACTTGATCCTCCTCCTGTTTTTTAAAATCCTTTTCTCATCCCCTCCACCCTTTCTTTTCTTTGTCATTACCCAGTTTCCCATGTACTAATTTTAAGAGTCTCTCCATGCTTCACTTTCAAGGAACAGATCTGGCTCCTTTCTTCATAGAAAATAATATGAGTTGGTGCTAGGTGGGGGGTGGGGGAGAGAGGGACAGTTTTGAAAAGCACCTAAGGAGCTAATATGGCAAAAGAGGAGTACATAGGTAGGTGACGGAGTAAGGACAACTGCAGAGTTTTTATTTCTATTCAAGATTTAAATAACTTCTTTGTTATCAAAATAACTATGTCAGCTTCAATAACCTGCTGATTATAAAATATATCCTTGGCAGAGAGAGAGAGAATTGATGTTTAATGAATAACTGCCATCTGCCAGCACTGTGTAAGGCTAGTGGTTCTCAGTAATTTAGTAGTCAAGAACTCCTCTGAGAATCTTGTGAGAGCCATGAAATTTCTCCCCTAGAAAAATGCAAATGTACACAAAATTTAACATAGAATTACAAGGGCAAACAATTATCCTGAAGCCCAACCACAGACCCCAGATGAAAACCCTCTGTGCTAGACCCCAACATCTGTTAACCCATTGAGAGCACAGTATTATTGAGATACCATTATCTCTACATTACAGATAAAGGGATAGAAAGGTTCAGGGACATACCTAAGGTCATATCACATATATAATAAGTAGCTACTATAGAATAAATGTTTGTATTTCCCCAAAATTCATGTTGAAACCTAATCCCCAATGTGATGGCATTAGGAAGTAGGGCCTTTGGGGGTGGTTTAGGTCATGAGGGGAGAACCCTCATGAATGGGATTAGTGCCCTTATAAAAGAGGCCTCAGAGAGATCCCTTGTCCCTTCCACCATGTGATGTTACAGGAAGATGGCAGTCTGTGAACAAGGAAGTAAGCCCTCACCAGAAACCAAACCTGCTGGAGCCTTGATCTTGGACTCCCAGACTCCAGAATTGTGAGAAATAAATTTCTATTGTTTATAAATTACCCAGTCTATGGTATTCTGTAATAGCAGTCAAAATGGACTAAGACAGTGGCAGGAAAAAAAAAAAAAAACATTTCAACCAGAGTTGTCTAAAGACTACACCTTCTTGACTCAAGTGAAAATATAAAGCTGTTTTAACTGTTACTGTAACTATCACTCCTTATTTTTAAATGAGAAAATAAAGATTATGTGAGAAACTGAAATCTGTCCAAAGCATTCTAGATTCAGCCACAGGAAATGAAGCAGCTCAGAATCCCAGAGTCTCCAATCCCACTTCTTATCAGCCAAAAGCCTCCCTCCTCCTGAACCCACCTACCCAGCTGGAAAACAAGGTAAGAGAAGCCTTTCTTAGAGACCTCACATTCCTCAGAACAAGAGGGAACCTCTCTCTTCAAATAATCCATCAGTCAAAAGGTGAACCAAAAGATCAGTCAAAGCCTATGGATATGAAGCAAAAAAAAAATTTAATTTCAGAATATTACATGAATATAAAAGAAAGACAACACATATGATTGTTTCTTTACAATTACATATATATAGTCAAATAAGAATAAAAAATTTAAAATGGTGAAATAGTTAAGAAACCCTGTTTCTCTTGCTGAGTTCAGGGATAGTACAAAGGCAACACTTGCTATAAAGAAAGAACCCTGGGGTAAGGGAATGTTTTTCCTGACAGGTTCTCCTGGTCCCCAAACATCTCTGGGGGAGTGTTCAATGGCTCTTTAGCATAGGCTATGGCCTCACACACTCCAGTTCCCATGGAGATTGGCCATTATGTACTCCACCTCCTCACCAGCCTACCTCTATCAACTCTACACTGGTGGGAAGATCTCAGCATTAGCTGTCTAGGAAAGCTAACATTCTATAGTGAGTTTTAGATTGAATTACCACTGGTTTATAAAGCTTGTGCATCTTAGGAACCCAAATCTTCCCAAAATTCTAGGGCAATCCTGCCAAATGCTTGCATCGAGATTTAGATCTAGGTTGTATCTTCAATACAAAGTCTTTAGGATGGAGGAGGGCAGGGATGATGCTCTCTCCTGGGGAAAGGAGTTCCCCATAGAAATGACCTCAGAATGGGAGCCAGTAGCTTTAAGCATCTGTGTGAGACCCTGCTGGAGGTAAGGAAGCAGAAAATCTAGAAACATCCATTCCCAAAGATGGCATCCCAGTTATGCATGGTCACATAACCAGTCACTGTGGCGCACAGTCCCAATGACCACAGGTTCTCTTAGAAGGCAGTATTTTAAATCGTATGTTAACATAGGGTCCTGTGAGGGAAGTTAAACAGAAACACTGCTATTTCAGAGGAGAGAATGGCTCTGCTCTGACACTCTGGGATCCACTGGTTTTCTTATAGGAAAACAAAACCACCACCTCTGGAGCACTCAGTGGTCACCAGTCAACAGCTCTGTAATACCTCATTTCCCAAGGGTGTTCCTTCCTCATTCCTGAATGACTCTGAAGGACATTCAGGGTAAAGAGCATTCCTTTGTGGACGATCAACTGTGGTTTCAGTTATGATTTATTACCTGTTCTTTTAATGTATTTTGAAACTGAGGTATAATCAATATCTCTTGATCCTCTTTCACTGCTGCAGTGGGGTTTTTCAAATCAAATTCACTCGTCCTAGGGCAAAAGTTCACCATTGTAAAAGGTGAGAAACTCCAGTGCATATGGTTGTCACTAATTCAACCAGTGTAGCTCACCAAGTGCAGGTCTGAATCAAGGAGGTGGTCTTTGTTTTTATCGTGAATCCCACTGGCACAAATGCAATGCCCCATATTGATACTATATCCAAACCAATTGCAGTTAACCCCCAAGAAGAAATGAAATTTTAAAAGCCACAAGAAGAGGCAGTTCCAAAGAGATTGTTACAACATGAAAAATAAACATAACAAAACATATTTTAAAAAATCTTATAAAGTAAAAAAACTTGTTGAATACTGGCTCAAAAATAATACTTGCCCACCAAGTTGGAAGGGAGACAGCATTTCACTGTGGCAAATGATAAAAGGTTTTTGTCTAAGTTTTCCACAAGATTACACAGGATTAAAACAGTTATATATTATAAGGTAGAAGGTTATGCTGCTTACTCCTCAAATTTGGATTCCAACTGGATCATAGCTTCTAAAAGAATAATGACCTACAAAACCCTTAAAGCAAGGGAAATCATATTCAATAAATAAACAGAACACATATACCCAAATACAAACATCAACTGTCCAAAGGAGACCAGATATATAAAAGCATGTGAGCGTGATAAACATTCCTCTCACCACTCTCACCCCAGAACACAACCCTTGTTATACTGAGTCCATTCACCCAAAAAGCACCTCCTAAATCTCAGCTACCTCCCTCAAATAAAACCACAAAACTAAGTCAATGACAAGGAGGCATCAGGTCACTGTTCTGCTCTCTCTACTTGATGCCAGCCCATGTTTAACAGACCACACCACCACTCCAGGACACAAATTAAATGAATAAAGAAAGGAAGTATTGAGTTAAGGAAGAATACTACTTCAATTTAGGGATACCAAAAGGAATTTCTGATTGAATTACCAATATCTGGTATAAGGAATTTTATTTTTTCTTAATAAGAAAAAAAGTCAAATAGAAATCTACACAAATGAATTTGCTAATGAGTATTTCTTTTAAGAATAACATAAAACCGCTACAGAAAAGGGCTTTTAAGCAGTTTTATACTTCTAACCATCTACTGCTCACAGTCTATCACATTGGAAGGCCAAATTTTACATTTTTCTTCACTATTGCTGTTATAGCAACAAAAGAAACAGAAAGCATGAAGAGAGGGCTGACAGCCAGAAACAAAGCCAAACTCTGCTGCCCCAGAGTCATCTTTCATTTCAGCAATAATGCAGCATTTTCCATAGTTTAAAAATAGGTTAGCAAACCATATTTTGCTGGGCAACTGCTTCCCCATAGTGGCCTGACTCAGCTTCACCCCACAGAGTGAGGATGGTTATACAGCTTAATAGAGCCAGGCACAAACCTGAACATTCTCACCTGCCACATGCTGCTCTCTGGGCAGGGACTACTTCGTACTAGATCAAAGCCATGCCATTGCTCACCTCCAACATATGTGAACACACCTCATCCACAAGCTAAAAGCTCCGGCCCCGTCTCCATCTCCATCTCCAAATTACTACCTTTGCCTACTCTGACAAGGAGGGGGATGGTGCAGCAACTACTCCCTGAACATTGGTGATAAGCCACAACTGCTTCCAAATAAGAACATTCTCTCCTTTAAGTCCTGTCAGCCCTGCAGAGATTGCTGCTCACTTCCTTTCCTCTGATTCCAACTTGCTCTCAGAAGATAGTATACCCTGAATACTGATCCCTTGGAAAGTACAATACAATGCCACCCATAAAGAAGCATCCTGGGACATAAAAGCAGCCAGCTCCCTCCCATGCACACTCCAGAGCTTCCCATTACATACAAATAATTCAGCAAACCTCTGTTAAGCTGTCAGTGACTTTTCTTGAGTCACAGTGATTTGGCACAGAAGTATTACATTGGCACCAGAGATGTTTTAGTCAAGAGGAAACTGAATGAAGGAAACAAGTTCAGCAACCACACAATTATTTTTGCATCACTGAGAAAAGGGGAAGAAAGGGAGGGATGGACAAGAGAGGGAGGAATGGAAGGAGGAAGGGATAACAGTTTAATAATTGAAATTTGCTAAAATACTGTAGCGTTCTGAATTCTTTTTCAATACCTCAGGTCAAATACCCTTCAATCTCAGACCCAAGAAATAATAAAAAATTCCCGGGAAAGGTATAAATTCTCTGGACACAAATAAGTTATGGAGGAATACAGCCTCATGAGATAAAGAGCTTTCCCAAAGCTCAAGGTGAAAAACAGTGAAAGGCATCTAGCTTAGAGTATTTTAAAACAAAGAAATGGCTTTTAAAACAAAGAAATAAACAAACAAAAACAACAACCAAATAGCCCCCAACACTGTCAAAACAGATAAAAGCCCAAATTATCCGTGAAAAATAACATCAACCACTATGACTGAGAGTACTTAAAAAAACAAACAAAAACCAAAAAAAAACTGGCAGTTGAGCACAAATTCCATGTTTTAAAAAAAATGGAATCTGCCTAAACACACTGAATGAGCAGTGGGGCCCACCTGGGTTCTGCTCGTTTACTATGTAAGCTGGTTGGCTGGTTAGTGGTTTCCCCATAGTAATATTAAATAAGAGAGAGAGAGAGGGAGTGCATGCCTTGCACTCACTCAGAAGGCACAGCTTGCAATATCATCCAGTGAGTGGGATTAGAGGTATCAGTCAGGTCACGGTATTAGTTGGCTTTCACAATTCAAAATGCAGCAAGCAAACTGCAAGTCCAAACTTTGCTGTAAGTAGTAATAACACCTGAAAATAAAATTCTGGGTGGATGACAGGAGAACTCTGGATCCTTCAGAGGAATCCTAGGTGGAAGGAAAAATAAGAGCATCAGACATGTTTTCAAACAGTTCTTTTTGCAAACATCCCACCTAAAAGCTAGAGAATCTACACTTAATATTTTCTTCAAACTGAGGGCTAAAGAGTTTAATTGAGAATTTATGACTCTCTCTACTAAGTAAACATCACCAGTCTGCTTGATCTAATCTCAGTTCATTAAATCACCTTAATGGCAATAACAGGTTACACTAAGAAAATACATATTTTGTGCAGGGTGCTGCTCCAAGTTCTTTACGTACATTTATCTTATTTATGCTCACAATAACCAGTGTATGAGGCAATACTCCTTCCGTTTTACAGAGAATATACAGGCTACACAAATTAACTTCCCCCAGGATACATAAGCTATTAAGCAGCAAAACTGAGAATTGAACCCAACTAAGTGAACACAGAGCTCGCGCTCTTACCACCACTACTCCTCTCATCAGTGAATGTTTACTAAATGCCTATTAGACACAGGCACCGTGGAAGGAAGAGAAGAGCAGGGGACAGGAGCCACAAATATACTAAGTCTGACCCCTGTCTTCCATAAGAGAAACTAGCTTCAGAAAGAAGATAATACAAAGTAAACACATTAAATCATATTAAATGTCAACATTTTAGCAGAGTCAATGAGAGTTCAAAGAAAAAAGTAATTATATGTGGCTAAGTTAGCCAGAGAAAGTTTCAAAGGCAAAGTTGCTGAAAATCATGCCCATTAATAAGTAGGTGCTAAATCAGTTGTTCTCACCTGGAGGTGGTTTTGCTCCCTCCCTGCCCTGGGGGACATTTGGCAATAACAGGAAGCATTTCTGGTTATCAAAACTGGGGGAAGGGTGCTACCACCATCTACTGGGTAGAGGGCCAGGGATCCTGCTAAACATCATACAATGCACAAGGCAGCTCCCCACAAAAAGAATTATCTGACCCAAAATGTCAATAGTGTGCAGAGGCTGAGAAACACTGTGCTAAATAAAAGTCTTTGGGGATTATGCTATTGATAATTATAACAAAATTACATTATCTTCTTCAAAGAATATTTACTTTTATTATAATCACTACTATCAAAAAAATCAAGAGTTGTATATTCATTGTTGTGTAAAAGAAATACATGGCAAGCATCTGAACCTGTGGGCTTGCAGACTGGCAGGGAGTTAAGACCTAGAGCTGATAGTTTGGGAGTAGTTATCATACAGAGAACAGAACTGAGCTGTGGAAGTAAATTAAGTTGCTAAAAGAGGGGAAAAGAAAGCAGAGAAGGGGAGAGAATTAAAGATAGAGCTTTGAAAAAAAAAAAAGTAGAGGGATAGGTAGACAACAGTAAGCCACTCAAGATATGGAAAAGAATTAAAGAAGAAGGAGAAGAAGAAGAAGAATGTAGCATCATGATGCCAAGGAAGGCATTTCGGAACAGAGGAAGTAATCAGGAAGACAGTAAAGTGAAAACGCTATTGCCTGATCCAAGGGTCATTCATTACTTGTGAGCCTCTACTTTTCTGAACCACTAACATGCTTGAGAATCTAATAAAAACTATCTATTCTCTTTCTCAAAAAAATGCACATATGCATCTATATAAAAGATTTCAACAACAATACCAGTAACTTTATTAGACCCTTTAGGAAGTCCACAGATAACAGGTCAAGAATCCCTACTCTAAAATTTCTTAGTGAAATATTAAACTGGCTTTTTAAAATTTCATTTCTTGGCTGGGCGCGGTGGCTCAAGCCTGTAATCCTAGCTCTCTGGGAGGCCGAGGTGGGCGGATCCTTTGAGCTCAGGAGTTCGAGACCAGCCTGAGCAAGAGCGAGACCCCATCTCTACTATAAATAGAAAGAAATTAATTGGCCAACTAATATATATAGAAAAAATTAGCCGGGCATGGTGGTGCATGCCTGTAGTCCCAGCTACTTGGGAGGCTGAGGCAGCAGGATTGCTTGAGCCCAGGAGTTTGAGGTAGCTGTGAGCTAGGGTGACGCCACGGCACTCACTCTAGCCTGGGCAATAAAGTGAGACTCTGTCTCAAAAAAAAAAAAAAAAAAAAATTTCATTTCTTTCCAAAGTAAAGTTGTCAATATAGAAAGAGGTTTTATTTCCTGATTATCTTTAAAAATGAAAGTAACAAAAGCTATAATTGATACAAAGCAATGTCTCCTTCAAAAGTAACTATGCTCAGTTTTGACTTATGGATATATAGATAGAAATATTTAGATACAAATAACCCAAACACTGATCTTGCCTCAATCAGACAGCCCAGCCTGGAAGTCAGAAGCAAGGAGGAAACAAATAGCAGTTCAGATAATTCAGTCAAGAATAAGTAAGAAAACTATACTGAAATCTAATTTTCTAGAAAAGAATTTATCCTTAAGGATTTGGGCTTTTGTTCTTTTTATATTGTTGATGTCTCACATAGTAATTATGCTCACATCTCAGTGGTAAAACGATCATGTCAAACCAGAGATCACTTCATCTGCCACACAAGCCTTAATAACAAGACCAAGTCTCATCCAGTTTTCTTTAGTAACAACTATTACCACTTGTTAAAGCTTTAACAATTACAACATGCTGCTATTATTTCAATTGAACCTCATGAAGTAGATGCAACGTTCATCCTCATTTTTAGAGGAGAAAACTTATGTTAAGAGAGAATGAGGGTCGGGCTCGGTGGCTCATGCCTGTAATCCTACCACTCTGGGAGGCCGAGGCGGGCAGATTGCTCGAAGTCAGGAGTTCGAGACCCCCAGCTCTACTATAAATAGAAAGAAATTAATTGGCCAACTAATATATATAGAAAAAATTAGCCGGGCATGGTGGCACATGCCTGTAGTCCCAGCTACTCCGGAGGCTGAGGCAGCAGTTTTGCTTGAGCCCAGGAGATTGAGGTTGCTGTGAGCTAGACTGATGCCACAGCACTCACTCTAGCCTGAGCAACAAAGCAAGACTCTGTCTCAAAAAAAAAGAAAGAATGAGCAGTTTTCCTGCGTCAGATGAATGATGACTCAAATTAGGACTAAGCACACATCTATCTGGTGGTCTTTCCAGTGACCCACCCAGCTCCTTCAGAGGAAAGCACATCAGCCTTTTACCAGAAAAGCCTAGGATAATCAGCAGCTCTGGCATTAAATAATCCTGTTTTGATATGATTTCTAGGCTCCTTCAGCATGAGCTGTTTACCTGGAAAGCTCCACTAATTAAGGCTAGTCTACAAAGAAAAGGAACATAACTATTCCAAAAGCATACTCTCAGCACCACTGTACTTGGTTTCACAAATTAGTTTATACTTGTTTTTAATCTGCTTTTAAAAGGATAGGGGGGGTGTTTTTTGTTTTGTTTTGTTTCTGAGACAAGGTTGCCTGGGCTGGAGTGCACTTGTCATCATAGCTCACTGCAACCTCAAATCCCTGGGCTCACAGGATCCTCCCACTTCAGCCTCTCAAGTAGTTGGGACTACAAGAACACTCCACACCCAGCTAATTTTTCTATTTTTTTGTTGAGAGAGAGTCTTGCTATGTTGCTCAGGCTGGTCTCAAACTCCTGGCCTTAAATGATCCTCTCACTTTGGTTTCCCAAAGTGCTAGGACTACAGGCGTGAGCCACCACATCCAGCCATTTAACAAATATTCTTAGGATATTTTACCCAAGTGTCCTGTCTGTCCAAGAACGCAGGGCCTGTGGGGTCTGTGTTCACAGCTCTACCCCTCAGTACCTGGAACAGTGCTGAGTGGATGCTCAATAACCACCTGGTGAATGAACTCAAGGCAAGGGCTTGGCCTTGTAATTTTACATCATTTCTGACTATAATTATATTGCACTGGGAATTCGAAAACTGCTACTGACTGACTAGATGCAGAAAGAAAGTGCATTCAATAAGAATAGAGAATAAGCACAATTAGTACCTTTTTTCCCCTCTTTCTTTCCCTCAGACCATTTCAATCTTGTTGGCGTAATCGTGACAGCTGGAGAGCCAGAAAATAACTGTAATAAAAAAATGGTACAGTGGCTTAAATGTTCTAATGTCATTCCTATTGATAGACTTTACTAACAAAAGAATTGTTTACCTGATCAATTTCAATGTAAAAAGTTTTACCGAGACTGACATATTTATATCTCATTAATCTTAACTGATTAACTACTAGCTTAATGAAGTAGGCATGGCTGGGATACCTTGAAGGACTACCCCACAGGTAATGCAGAGCCAAGGAGGCCTGGCCCAAATGTCACCTGGCTTTTGGAGCCTCCCAGTAAAAATTAGCCACTCTCTCCAAAACTTGTTTATGGAGCTATTGTACTGTATTGGTCACTTGTTTGTGACTAGCTATATCCCTCTTGAACTCAAAATGTGGAATAAATCAATGAAAACCTACAGAAAGGAGGTAGCATAGATGGAAGGACTGAGAAAAAGGCATTTGAATGGCCCAAAGAAACACAGTAAAATAGGTGACAGTACATAAATTTCTCTCTTTTCTAAACAAATGTACACATACAGAGACAAAATCCAAAGAACAGTATCTTACTAAGTTCATATTTTCTTTGCTGGCTCTCTTCAATTCACCGATGGCCACAGATTCTGGGGTAGAATACTTGTTTTTCTTTTCTGACATCATCTGATTTCCCAAGACCTTCCGCTAATTTAGAAACAGAAAATATTTGATTTATAAACATCTATTTGATCTACATTACAGCTACATGGCCTTCAAAATTACAATTTCTTTAGATTAAAGAAAAAAAAAAAACTAAGCATTCTGATAAATTCTCTATGGACCCTCCCAGGCTATCTTACTCAAGAGAGGCCAAAGCGATTACCAAAAACACGAGAAATCATTGCCTTTAAGTGATCACTTTTCCTAATTTAAAGGGCTGATATGTTAGGAGCAACTTTATAGTTAATTTAAACTAGCTAATATAGGCCAATTACAGTATACCTCTGAGACCATAAACGAAATACCAGTTATTTACCAGTATAATTTTTTTTCCCATAGATGTGTTGTCTGTGGCAGCTGTTTAAAAAGTCCCTTCCTCAGCCGGGCGCGGTGGCTCACGCCTGTAATCCTAGCTCTCTGGGAGGCCGAGGTGGGCAGATCCTTTGAGCTCAGGAGTTCGAGACCAGCCTGAGCAAGAGTGAGACCCCATCTCTACTATAAATAGAAAGAAATTAATTGGCCAACTAATATATATATATAAAAAAAAAAAAATTAGCCGGGCATGGTGGCGCATGCCTGTAGTCCCAGCTACTTGGGAGGCTGAGGCAGCAGAATTGCTTGAGCCCAGGAGTTTGAGGTTGCTGTGAGCTAGGCTGACGCCACAGCACTCACTCTAGCCTGGGCAATAAAGTGAGACTCTGTCTCAAAAACAAAACAAAAAAAAAAAGTCCCTTCCTCCCTCCCCACTAAGGAATACTTAGGCTGAGTCTACTCTAACACTTTGTTTGCCTGTCATTTCCTCACATAGCATTGGAAAATTTGAAGAAATTCTATAAGAATTCCTAATATAGCCACAAGAAAGTATAGGACTTATTAAGAGGGTCACATGACTATACTGACATTCAAAGCAAGACTAAAAAGCCCTTTCTTCTCTGAACAGCTTAGAAGCTGATGTAACCTACTGCAACAGCTGACAGTGACAATTCTATCATCTTTGGAGAAATCTTCCCCCTTTTGCCCCTAAGAGAATAAATTTGAATTCCAAAAAAGGAACATACCAAAACCAGAACATTAAACTCTACATTGTAAATATCAGCAGCAATACTCAGAACATTCTGATGCAATACGTTATTTACATGAGGAGAGTTCTGGAAGAAAAGAGTCTAGCCAAAAAAGGGATCAAGGCAGGATAGATTGTCAATTATACCTTAATAAAGCTGGGGAAAAAATTAATTTAAAAAATTTTTGTTTAATTTTTTTAAAAAGCAGGATAGAAATCAAATAGCTAAACCACAGACATGCTGGAAAAATAAGACCAGTACATCTTCCTTTCGGAAGTTAGGTAGGTACAGTACCACCTCTGAGTAAGCTGAAATGGGGATTCCAGGAACCACAGGACTGGTTGTAAAACTTCCAATGAATTTTTAAAAAGACATTTGATTACTCCATGCAGAACAACTGAGGAAAAACCTACATCTATTATTAGCTCAAAAATCTGTTTATAATGAAAACACAACACCCCTTTGTTATATAAAATTTGCAAACAATTGTGTTTAAAATTGTTATTCTAAAATGTTTTGTCCTGATAAAATTATAAGCTGTTTTATAAACATTAAAGTTCTAAATTCTCTTAGTAAAGAAGTAGGCAGCTGCCAAGAAGATACTATATATTTACATTTCGAGAACAATTAGCAATACACCTAAAGCCAACTGCAAGAAAAGAGCTCACAAAGACAGAAAACTACCCCCATTTAACTTCAGTTAAAAAAACATTTATTTGACTATCACACAGAGAAACACTTATTTGACTATAACTTATCTGTTTATCAATCATCTCTATGACAGGGAAGTCAGAGGGAATGACAGTCTTTTCCAACTGAGAAGGAAAAAATGAGGATAAACTAAGGATGTTCACTTCACCAGTCATATCTAAGAAGGTGAATGTACTCCTCAGTTTCTTTTTCTTTTTATTTCAGCATATTATGGGGGTCAGTTTCTTATTTGACTATAACTTTTCTGATTATCAACCATCTCTATAACAGGGAAGTCAGAGAATGACAAGATTTTTCCAATTAAAAAGAAAAAAAAGAGGATGTTAACTTCACCAACCTTATCTAAGCAGGTCAATGTACTTCTCAGTTTCTAGCAAAGGGATTTTTTTAAGTACGATAAAATATACATAAAATTTACCATTTTAACTATTTTAAATGGTACAGTTCAATGGCATTAACCACTTCGGTACCTCGCTCACCAGCCGGGAAACCTTGCCCACAACCGGCACTCATAGTCCGCACTATAGTTTGTGCTGTGCATTGACGACGAATCCGTTTTGCTCTTATGTGATGAAGACAGCTTTAAAACACTGAAAGCTTGTTTTACTTTACAGGCAGCTTTACTTGTAATGTAAATCAGAATAGGTAACATATACATATATGTTTTCATTACGTTATTTTTAAATGTTCACAATTTTATTTTGATAAATGAAAAATTAGAAAAGTCATATCACAGCTGTCGGCTAAAGTTGACACTCAGCTGTGCGCCTTCATCTGTGAATATCGACTATAGTCAACGTTGGTACCGAAGTGGTTAAGTACATTCACAGTACCGTCCAACCACCACCATTATCCATCTCCAGAACTTTTTCAGCCTTCCAAACAGAAACTCCATATCTATTAAATAATACCTCCCATTCCTCTCACATCCCTAGCCTCCGACAACCACCGTTCTACTTTCTGTCTCTATGAATTTGACTATTCTAGGTCCTCATATAAGTGAAATCACACAATATTTGTCCTTTTGTGACTGGGGCTTATTTCACCTAGCACAATGTCCTCAAGGTTCATCCATGTTGTAGCATATGTCAGAATTTCCTTCCTTTTAAAAATGAATAATATTCCATTGTCTGTACAGACGTTTTGCTTATCCATTCATCTGTCAATAGACAGTTAAGTTGCTTCCACCTTTCACCTATTGTGAATAATACTGCTATGAATATCACTGTACAAAGATCTCCTCGAGATTCTGCTTTCAATTCTTTTGGGTATATACACAGAAGTGGAATTGCTGGATCACAAATTCTATTTTTAATTTTTTGAGGAACTATCATACTGTTTTCCACAGCAGCTACACTATTTTACATTCCCACCAACAGTGTACAAGGGTTCCAATTTCTCTACATCCTCATCAACGTTTGTTATTTTGTGTTTTTTATGATAGCCTTCCTAGTGAGTGTGAAGTAGTATCTCACTGTGGTTTTGATTTACATTTCCCTAATGATTAGTAATGATAAGCATCTTTTCATGTGTTTCTTGGCCATTTGTATATTTTCTTTGGAGAAATGTCTATTTAAGTCCTTTACTCATTTTTCAATACAGCTATTTTTGCTGTGTTGAGTTTACAGGAGTTCTTTCTATATTCTGGATATTAACCCCTAACCACATGTATGATTTGCAAATATTTTCTTCTATTCCATGGGTTGCCTTTTCACTCTATTGAGAGCCAAGGAAATTTTGATGTCAAGCGAGCCTAATGTCCCAGAGCCTATTGGTCCTAGCAGATCAGGATTGATAGTGAATTCTATACATCTATAAACTACAACTAGGACCAAAATTAGAGTTAGATGAATTTGTAAATACTAATAGCTATACCTTAAAGAAAAAAAAATTGCAAGGTATTTATTTTTTAGGGTAAAATTTTTAAATTTTAAGCAAAGGGCTCCTGAAAGTTGCTAGATTTATATATCTTAATAAAGGTAAAACAATTTTAGAAAGAAAAACAGTGTAACACAGAAAAGTGCTAATCTCTAAGTTAACTAGAAATTTGCCTCAGTTTACACATGGAAATATGAACCCCATAATCAAGTTATCTACTGCCACCTGATGGCAATATTCCTTAACTACAAGTAAAAATCACCTGTAAAGACTTACAAATTGAATCTGCAAACAATGATAGCAGCAACAGCTCAGAAGTATATTTTGTATTTGTTTTTAAAAAAAAGACTTTTAATGAATTTGATACAAAGGAAGAGAATCCTACAACTGTTATAAAGTTTAAGCTTACAAACCTTTTAGGTACCAAAGCTCACTAGCCTATTAGAAAATCCATTTTTTTCTAATAATTCCCCTGGTTTCTCTCAACTTCCTCACTTCTCCATAGGTTTAGTAAATTGTGTAAAGAAGTGTATAGCCTGAAGTAGGTCAGGAAGCAAAAGAGACTTTTTCCACTGCTCAGGAATGAAGACTCTGTCCTCAGTCCCAGAAAAGACCTTTATTTCTTTTATATCTCACTTCTCCATTGAGCCCCTTCTCTGATTTAAAACACAGCAAAAAGCTTTAAAAAATAAAAGTTTTCCAAATCCTATCTATACCCTCTTACAAATTAACCCTTTATAGGATTCCAAAGAATAGGAGAAAACTGTTTATCCATAAGAAAAATCAGACTATTAAACTTCCTCACAGTCAATGCTGAAAACCACAGCACAGCATACCTACCTTGATAAGCCCACTGAAGGAGCGTGAACGGGCCCTCTTCTGTACTCGGGGGGTGGAAGGTTCTCGCTCTGGTGTTTGGGTCAAAGACTGCTTATTAAACTAAAAGAAAACATAGAGGACATTTTATTAATATTCTCCCAGGAGGAGAATTTGTGACAATCAATAGCTACGTGTAAATACCCAGAAGAGTCCAGGAATAAGTGAGTCTGTGTATATATGGACTAGGATGTCAACAAACAAATCACAAAGGCAGAAATGATGCTACCAAAAAGAAGTCTAATTTTATTAAATTGCTCTGAAGGGTCCAGGACTTCACGTTCCTTGAATATGGAATTATTATCCCTATTTTACAGACAAGGAAACAGAGACTTTGAGAGCTCATGGAATTTGCCCAAGACCTCCTGCTGGTAATCAAGATTTTTTTGCATAAACATCTTGGACATAGAAAGTTACTGGCACAACCTAAAACAGTCCTTAATTTAACATAAATTGCATACAGAATTTTTTAAAAGTTGTTAAAGCTCTTTAAATGGATATCTATCATGATTGTCTGCCAGCACTATCATCAGAGGAAATACATCAGAATGTGGACTTGTCAATGTTATCCACATCAGCTTTCCACGTGGAGGTGTCTAAAGTAGAAAAAGGAAGACACCCAGGCATTGTATACTCTTATTCAATGCTTTGATTAGCCACTCATTACCCCACTTAAAAAATAATAATATATCCTAGGGCTGTCATCCAAAATGAAAAACAGCAACAAAATAATAATATAGTACTTAATTCTTCTACTCTTCTGCCTCTTCTAACTATATTTTTAAATTTTCTGAATTGTAAATTTGTATATTTTTATCAGTTCAGGTTCTAGAGGTTAAAAATGACCTTTTTATATACAAATACCAAGAGGTTCTCAAAGTTAATTATCTCAACAGACAGAAAATTTAGTCACCTCTAAAGAGCTCAGCTAGTAAGTATCACCTCTGAACACACTGGGACGAGTAAAAACCCATCACTCCTAATAACACTGGTAAAGGTGCAATAAGGTAGGTTTTCTCATATCCAGCTGTGGGGAGTGTTAATTGGCAAAATGTTCTGGGAAGCTATTTACCAATATGTATTCAGATTTTTAAAAATGCATATTAAAAAGTATACACCAAAAACAAAATAAAATGAAAAAAAATGTACACACCACCTACAAAGTGCTCTTACCACCCCCCATAATTGAATTGGAAGCAAATCAAGCCTCTACAAGTAAATCTAACTATCAGCTAATATAAAAGCAAGTACAGAGGACTGAGGAACATGCTAAATAATATCACAGGGATGCAATCAATAAATCCAGACTGTGGGAAACAATTTAGTTTCTACCACAAATAAAATTCAAGTAGAACCATGCACTGCATAACAACATTTTGGTCAATAATGAACTACATATATGACAGTGGTCCTGTAAGATTACAATGAAGCTGAAAAACAGCAGTATTTAAAATGTATGCAAGGAGTTTGCAAGCATGCATGAGAAAATGTTAATGCTATAATGTTTAGTGAAAAAGGAAGAAATAAAATTTTAAAAGTATATGGTATGATCATAACTATGTGAAAGTATATCCACAGGACAAAGACTGAAAGAAATGCCTAAAATGTAAACACTAACAGGATGAGTGATTTATTATTTTCTTCATCTCTATAATTTCCTGTTTTTCTAAAAAATGCAAAATAATGTTTTTCCTTTGTATTATCTTTAACCCTAAGTGTTCTTGTTGAAAGAAGTCATACTTGTCCTACATGAAACTGCTATTTTAGTTTCTATCAAGAATTAAATCACTAGACTGCTTTGAATCTGCAACATTACTCAGCCAGCACCCTATAAAATTCTAGTCATAGCATAATTTACTAGATCTCAAAGTAACTTCAAAGAGAGTGACAGAAAACTTCTCTTAGTTGTTGACACCTGGCCCTATGCTTGACATTAGGTATAAAATAAATAAATAAATAAAAACTTCCCCCATGGCCGGGCGCAGTGGCTTAAGCCTGTAATCCTAGCTCTTTGGGAGGCCGAGGTGGGCGGATCGTTTGAGCTCAGGAGTTCGAGACCAGCCTGAGCAAGAGCGAGACCTCATCTCTACTATAAACAGAAAGAAATTAATTGGCCAACTAAAATATATATAGAAAAAATTAGCCGGGCATGGTGGCACATGCCTGTAGTCCCAGCTACTTGGGAGGCTGAGGCAGCAGGATTGCTTGAGCCCAGGAGTTTGAGGTTGCTGTGAGCTAGGCTGACGCCATGGCACTCACTCTAGCCTGGGCAATAAAGTGAAACTCTGTCTCAAAAAAAAAAAAAAAAAAAAACTTCCCCCAAAAAGTCCCAGTTGAATAAGAGGCTTATTCTGCCTGTTCAGCTAAAATTCAAGAGGTATTGAGACAAAATAAATTTCCTGAGACAGAAACTATACAAGTCATTAGGATTTATTCAAACCACACTTTGAGTCCCAAAATGGCAAATGAAAGATTTTGTTCCCATAGCTCCAAAATAAACAAACTGAGCCACTAGAATTCCTACTTTCTAGTATCAGAGTAAGACCTTGTTTTATCATGTTTTCTAGTCACAAACAACTCCATTAGTAAGAGTTACCATTTATGCCCTGCGGTGCCAGCCACTCTACATAGATTATCTCTAATCTTTACAACCACGAAAGATGAACATTATTATTACCATTTTACAAACAATAAAAGTGAATTCAGAAAGTTATTTGCCAAGAAAATCTGAAGGGTTTAAACTTTGGAACAATATAACTGCTGGTCCTCTCTCAGCAAATTTGATACATGACTATAATTACAGACACTCTAACCACACTTGGGGTCCTCCTGTTTAACTATAGAAATCCAAGAGTCTGTACTCCTTTCTCTAGTGGAGCAGTAGCACAGAGATCACCATTGAGATTCCAGAGACGAGCTTGCTTCCTTGGCTGAGCCAAAGTTTGGCCCAATAAGGGCCCTAAATTAAATGAGGTTCTTAACAATATTCCCTACTGATTCTACAACCATGATCACATGCCTAAAGCCCCATCATTATTTCCCTGCCATCAGGCACCTGTCTGATAAGCTGTTTCTTCTTTGCTGACTCTGGCATATTGTGAACATGCTGGAACAGCTCTCTCAGTGCCTCCTCAGTACGCTGCTGGGTCTCCTCCTGATGACAGCCAGAATCTACCCGGCTCTGTGTCTGAGATTTTGTCAGATGGAAGGACTTAGTGTGACATGAAGCTGTCAGATCAAGGTCATCCTAAAGAAAATTTAAAAGAAAAGAGAATTCATGTATGCTGCAGGCTTTGTTTTTGGGTTCCCACAAAAACCTGGAACAAAAAAGCGGGGAGTGAGGATACAGTATATTCCTATACCCAGGAACAAAAAAAAAAAATCTTAACAATTTTATCAGATACAGAAGAACGTATTACTATAGGTTATTAATAGCACACTCCCATGACCTGCCCAGAGAACCTAAAGGCATTTAAAATATTGCCACCAAGAGTTATATTTGTATAAGGATTCAGTTTTCAAAGCATCTTTTAATCTCACGTAATTCTCACTGCTATTCTACAAGGTAAGCAGGGAAAGTATCACCATTTCCATTTGACAGAAGAAAAAAATTGAAGTTAAACTGTACATTTAAAGTCATGTAGATACTAAAGTGACGATCCACCCTGGAGCCCAAAGGCATTGGTTCTTGGCTGGTACTCCTTCCCACACAGGACAACTTAACGTGACAACTACAAGGCAGTAGTAGAGGAACAAAAACAACTCTCTAAGAAAAAACACACTCCAGTTAAACTAGTTGAAATCAAACACTGTTTTCCTGGTCACAATGAATATTTGCTGAATGAGAGGGAGAAACAGGAGTAGAAAAAAATAGCATGACAGCTTAAGTTTCTAACCAAGACAGGCTAAATAGAACTTAAAAAGTTTAAGTACACAAAAAGTGCTTGCAACTTTAACTTCTTTTAGAGCTCAATAATCATATATAATTTTCTGTTAATAAGCATCACATATTTCCTTATCTAAGCTCATGTGGTCTCAACTCTTTTAGCCATTTAATAGAGTTTTTACTATACCACTGAACCTAAAATAAGAATTACATAAAACTGTACTTTTGTTATTGTCAAATATTTAATACATTTACTATGTACAGATTGCTTCTATCATATGCTATAATAATGCAGAAGGACTTTATATAAAAATTTTAAACATAAAGTCTATGCCATCATTCTTACGTAAAAGATACCACCCACTAGTGAGAACCTCTGAAAGCAGACAAGAAGACTGTAGGTAGGGGCATTTTTATTTCAACATATAACTTTCTTCTCAGTTTTTTTCCTTATGACAAAATGACTAAGTAATTTTGAGCTATAACACTAAAAACTTATCTTCTATGGCTTTACTTTGAGTTCATACTTTCGCTTTAAAACTCCACTAATCTTAACACTTTCCTTGTTTGAGTTAAGAGTAGTTTCCTATTCTTACCTTTGATGCTTGATTTCTGAATCCCAAATAGTGCAATCTGGCACATTCCCGAATATAAGCAGGAGCCTGCACAGGACATAAAAGAAAACCAAGACCTAGTGGTTAGTAGGATTTACAATTCTTTCAGACCACAAGGACAATGTTTCTCAAAATTATTTTACTGGCAGATTACTTTGGAAAAGCCAAAGATCTTCAAAATGCCCTCTTCCATAGCTTCCTTTCTCTTGCCACCAAATAGATATCTCAACAAATCTGATGGGAAAACGGTGAGAAGATACCAATGTAGCTATTGCTGTTTTAAAAATCAAACATGACATGTATAGGCTGGGCTCGGTGACTCATGTCTGTAATCCTACCACTTTAGGAGGCCGAGGCGGGAGGATCATTTGAGGCCAGGAGTTTGAGACCAGCCTGAGCAAGAGTGAGACCTTGTCTCTACAAAAATTTTTTTTAAAAAATGAGGCCGGGCATGGTGGCTCACGCCTACAATCCCAGCACTCTGGGAGGCCGAGGCGGGTGGATTGCTCAAGGTCAGGAGTTCGAAACCAGCCTGAGCAAGAGCTAGACCCTGTCTCTACTATAAATACAAAGAAATTCATTGGCCAACTAATATATATAGAAAAAAAAAAATTAGCTGGGCATGGTGGCGCATGCCTGTAGTCCAAGCTACTCGGGAGGCTGAGGCAGGAGGATCGCTTGAGCCCAGGAGTTTGACGTTGCTGTGAGCTAGGGTGACGCCACGGCACTCACTCTAGCCTGGGCAACAAAGTGAGACTCTGTCTCAAAAAAAAAAAAAAAAAAAAAATTAGCTAGGCATCGTGGCACACGCCTGTAGTCCCAGCTACTTAGAAGGCTGAGGTGGGAGTATCGCTTGAGCCCAGGAGTTTAAGGCTGCAGTGAGCTATGATGACGCCACTTCACTCTAGCCTTGGCAAAAGAGTAAGAGCCTGTGTCTAAAAACAATTAATCAATCAATGAAGGCAAACTCTAGAACTAAACACAAACAAGAAAAAAAAATCTGTATACCAAATTGATAACATGAGCACAGAGAAAGGCATTATTTCATATAACTTTTAAAAAGTGTATTCTAGGCCGGGCACGGTGGCTTACACCTGTAATCCTAGCACTCTGGGAGGCTGAGGAGGGTGGATTGCTCGAGGTCAGGACTTCAAAGCCAGCCTGAGCAAGAGCGTGACCCCGTCTCTACTATAAATAGAAAGAAATTAATTGGCCAATTAATACATATAGAAAAATTAGCCTGGCATGGTGGTGCATGCCTGTAGTCCCAGCTACTTGGGAGACTGAAGCAGCAGGATTGCTAGAGCCCAGGAGTTTGAGGTTGCTGTGAGCTAGGCTGACGCCACGGCACTCACTCTAGCCTGGGCAACAAAGCGAGACTCTGTCTCAAAAAAAAAAAAAAAAAAAAAGTGTATTCTAACTATACATCCTTAGTGGCATACATTTAAGGGAAAAGGAACTGCAAGGAAATCTTAACTTCAATCAGTAGGTTTATTAGGTTTACTGTTAGTAGTAATAGTTGTAATATTTTGAAATTAATTTACAAATATTGTGGGGTTAAACAAATAACACATACAAATACCATTAAAGTCTGGAATTTACAGAATAAGAAAAAGAGATACAAAGTAAAAGAAGCCAAGAAAAAGCTCTATAATGCTAAATCTTAATTAGCAGTACTAACATGAACTTATTCTATGTTCTATTCTACTTATTCATGTTTAAAGAAACATGATTTCTTTAAAACAATATTTTAATCTACGTCCTTGCCCTCAAAGAGCCTGGAGGCAATGACACACCAGAAACAATGAGTACACCTAGTGTCACTCAAAGAAACCAAGGCTCCCTAGAGAAAATAATTGATTCCAGATCCAGGGCAGAACAAGCACAAAGTGAGCTGGGACATTTTATACCAGAAAGGAAACACTCAAAGACACTGGAGTCCTGATAAAAAGATGTAAGAGCCAGTTTATAAGGGCTATCACTGGCCAAATTTGGGACAATTTAAATGTCAAAAGTAATGAAATGGACTAACACAGTGAATAAATAAAAATCCATGAGTCTACAGTGATAATCATTTAAAAAGAGAGAGAGAATGAGACAAAAAAAGAAGGAAAGCTATTCTCTAAAGAAAGTCAGCTAATAAAGAATCACAGAATTACAAAATCACAATTTTGTAATGCCCAATGTAATCACAGATTCTGGCAAAATTATCAATAGATGCTAAAACCATTATATAACCTATAATCACAGGTTATTTACTAATTGTAAAGAGAAAACTGTACCTTTATTAATTGAGAGATCTATGAGATCTCTATCAGAAGTATTAGTTAGCAAAATTAGAATCACTAACAGTGATTAGATCTAATTTTTATTAGAAAATCTAATAATTTAATATGTGCCTCCTAATATGATGCAATATGACACAGACACACACACATTACCTATTTAGTATCTTTGCCAAAAATGCTTAACCTGAATCTAATTAAAACTCTAGACCTAACTTCTAGAGTCTGTAGAAGAAACTACATGGAAGAGGAGAGATAACCAAGTTAAATGACCTTACAAAAACAATAAGACAAATTTAGAATGTGGGATATTCTACAATATAATTGATTTGAATGCTCTAACAAATCAATGACATGAAGAAAAAGCATAATGATTGTTCCAAATTTAAAGTGACATAATAATCAAAAGCAGTACATAAGCCTTTATTGGTTTATGCTGAAAAAAAGCAGCTATGAAATACATTCTTAGGACAGCTGAAGAAATTTGAATATGTACTGAATATTAGAGGGTATGAAACTCTTATTAATTTTCTTAGATGTGATAATAGTACTGTGACTATTAAGAGAATATTCTTATTAGAAGATACATGCTTAAGTATTTAGGAATGAAGTATCACAATGTCTGCAATCACTTTCAGGGGTTCAGCCAGAAACAATAAAAGTATAAACATATACAGAGAGAGAGAAAGCAAATATGGCCAAACCATAACATTTGTTGAATCCGGGGGAGAGTTATATGTGAATATTTGCTCTTTTACTCTTTTGGTTTTTTTTTTTTACTTTTTTTAACAACCAGAAAGAAGATATCTTTTACTCTTTTAACTGTTCTCCATATTTGAAATTTTTCATAATAAAAGTTTTTATAAAAGATCTCATGACAAAGACATTAATGATTTCTATAGTTTAATTTTTTTTTTTTTTTTTTGAGACAGAGTCTCACTTTATTGCCCAGGCTAGAGTGAATGCCGTGGCGTCAGCCTAGCTCACAGCAACCTCAGACTCCTGGGCTCAAGCAATCCTGCTGCCTCAGCCTCCCAAGTAGCTGGGACTATAGGCATGTGCCACCATGCCCGGCTAATTTTTTCTATATATATTAGTTGGCCAATTAATTTCTTTCTATTTATAGTAAAGATGGGGTCTCACTCTTGCTCAGGCTGGTCTCGAACTCCTGAGCTCTAAATGATCCGCCCACCTCGGCCTCCCAG
>VSMD01139284.1:0-13589 GCA_008750895.1 Mirza zaza | reverse complement strand
CAATTCTTCAAGATTTCGTTGTCTATTTTTCACTCAATGGCAACCCAGTCTCTGAACTCAGGGACCAATCCAGTCTATAATGTTATCAGTCACTTATAATGTTATTAGTCACTTACTAGCAGCCCAGATCTCAGAATAGCTCCTTCAAATCCCAGCTTCTCAGGAAGACATAGGCTCTAAGCTCAATTAGTTATTATTATTATTTTTTTTGTTATCAGCTGGTGGTGGTATCTCACAGAGGCACTTGGCTTGCTCTGCTTTCTTGATAAGATTATTATGTTTGCTTGGTGAAACAGAGGAGCTGACAGGTCCAGTGGCTCTTTTGAGGGTGTTGGCACTCTTGCCGTTGTAATACATGTACCCAAGTCTTAAGGCCTTGGCACTTTACAGTGATGTAGGGGGGTCAGGAAAACCTGCCAGAGTCCTCTTGAGTGTAGATCCAATGAAGTCTGTCTTGGGAGGACCTTAATGAGGACCGAGTCACAGAGGAGGAGCTGATGTTGAGTTGGCTGGAGATCTGGGAATGCGTCACATACCTGTAAATGATAAAACTTCAGACGACTCATATGGGTTTTGCAGTTGCTCACAGTATTATTAGAAACATGCATTTAGAAATTATTTGGGTCAGTCAAGGTGGATGAGAAATGTCTCATGGGTTACCCCATGACAATTTAATATGGGTAAATACCAATTTATCTGTTGAGAGTTATTCTTATGCTCATATGAGCACTAGGAAGGGTTCTAGATCATTTAAAATTTGTACTAGGATTAGCTTATTTTGTTTTAGGACTGTATTTCTTCTATTCCCTTTGCACATTGGGAACAGTCTGTGTAATCATGTTTAATGTAGCAAAACTTTGAGATCTCCTGTATGTATTTTCTGTGAAATGGGTACCATAAATGGTATTCCTATAATGTATGGGATAACATTAACAATGACAACGTTTCCCTAACAGTTTCAATCCACCCAGGAAAACAGCTTACAAAATTATTACATAATGTTCTTAAAAGCTAACCATAGGAAGCTGGATGAAATCCTTCTGAACACTAAAAAAGAAAAGAGGGGGAGGTCTCACTACTCACATTTATCTTTATTGCTTTATGTACATTGTCAGTTTGAGAAGGCAAGTAAGGCATAGTCCTGAGCAGTTCTGAGCTATTCTTGGAAAATAAATAGTAAATCAGTTAGAATTTACAGATGTCATCATTGTCTTTGTACTCCCCTTCATAACAGTGAATGCAGTATGTAAACAAGGTGGGGCAGCAGGATGTATGGAACAATTAGATGGCCACCTAGAGTGTATCACAGATTACCAGATTAAAATATGTACCCTGACTTTTTACAGTGTTCTTTTTGTAAATTCTGAGGATCAATCCCGTGAGGGTAAGAAGGGACATGAGGAGGTTGTAGGTATTAAAACTGTATAAAGATCTGGCCTGAAAAATAGTAGTTACAGCCTTAGTTGTGGTCAGCCAAAGTATTTCCCTTACAAACTATTAATAATGGCTGTGGGCCAGGCATGGTGGCTCACACCTATAATCCTAGGATTCTGGGAGGCCGAGGCAGGAGGATCACTAGAGGTCAGGAGTTTCAGACCAGCCTGAGCAAGAGCAAGACCCCGTCTCTACTAATAATAGAAATAAACTAGTGGGACAACTAAAGAATATATAGAAAAAATTAGCCAGGCATGGTGGTGCATGCCTGTAGTCCCAGCTACTCAGGAGGCTGAGGCAGGAGGATTGCTTGAGCCCAGGAGTTTGAGGTTGCTGTGAGCTAGGCTGACGCCACGGCACTCTAACCTGGGAAACTGAGCGAGACTCTGTCTCAAAAAAAAAAAAAAAAAAAAAAAAAATGGCTGTGATTTTCAGATTTTTAAAATGACAACTTTAAAAGTCAACTGAAGAGCCTCTGACAGTGCTACAACATGGGGCTCATGTTTTCATGGGTGCCCCAGAGGAGGTGAAATAGTGCATATACTGATGTGTTTTTTGAGGTTAGGTAACAATGTGTGGGAGAGGGCTACCAATTTAGCTCCTCAGGCATAGTGGACAAAAAGTAGGGTTCCTGACTGGATGACCTTATACTTGGTGGTGATAGCATAGGACATAACAGATTTCCTGAGGGTCTGACAAGAGTCACCAGAGTAAAAGTTTCAGCTGCTGAATTAAATCTTGGGTGCTCAGTCATGGTATAGACGACAAATAAAACCCCCACAACAGTGGAGGCTCCTTAAACAGAGATGACGAATGTAAAAGTTATATGAATAAGTCTGATATTTAAAAGACCAATTTTGCTGTAATCCTAGCACTCTAGGAGGCCGAGGCGGGTGGATCGCTCAATATCAGGAGTTCGAAACCAGCCTGAGCAAGACTGAGACCCCATCTCTACTAAAAATAGGAAGAAATCAATTGGCCAACTAAAAATACATAGAAAAAAATTATCCAGGCATGGTGGTGCGTGCCTGTAGTCCCAGCTACTCGGGAGGCTGAGGCAGGAGGATCGCTTGAGCCCAGGAGTTTGAGGTTGCTGTGAGCTAGGCTGATGCCACAGCACTCTAACTGAGGCAAAAGAGTGAGACTCTGCCTCAAAAAAAAAAAAAAATCAAATTTTGGATTTTTAGAATGAAATCAGGGAAATGCAAATAAAACCATAGCAAGGTATTATTTCATATCCACCAGAGTAGCAAACATTAACAAGTTTGAGGATGGGGATTTGACATACTGTAGAAATCACCCCTCCCCCAGGACTTCATTGGCAGGAGTCAAGAGAAAGCCCTCAAATTCCAAGTGCTCAGAATAACTCCATCCTTCTCCCTACTTTCATTTCTCCAACTTCAAGAGTCAAACAAGCACCAGAGCTCAAAGTATTACTGAATCAAGAAAACTCCACTGTTCCATATGTTCCAGACAAGATTGAAACCACTATAGGCAAGAGCCAAAAGGCGACCCCAGAGCTTCAAGTGCTCAAAGTAACACCACCCTTTTAACAGCCTCCTCCTCATTCTTTAGCCTCACCACTACTGAATGAGCAGTAAAGAGAGGGTTACCTGCAACTGCCCCAGGCAAAATTCCCAAATGCCACTCCCACCCCAACATTCACAGCTTCAATACCATTATCTACTTGAAAACATCAGGACCAATCTCATACCAGCATCTGTTCAAGTCATCACAACAGGAAGCCCAGGACTTCCTAGCTATATTTCATCCCTTTAGTCTCTAATCACCCAGTGACCAGTGAGATAACACCCACTCCCCATGCTTTATTTTTTTCCCCATAAACATGTATCACTTTGCTGTATTACATTTTACATATTTTAGCTACTTTTCACCACTAAAATATAAACTCTCTGAGAGGATTTGTTGTCTTCTTATTTACTGCTACAAATGTCCAATAAATATTTCTTGAATGAATAAAAGGCAAAAAGAAAGCACAACTTGAACCCTTATATTCTTATGACAGAAGTGTAAATTAGCACAACCACTTTTGGAATTAATTTGGCATTATCCAGCTGAAGAGGTACATTTCCTAAAACTCAACAATTCCACTCTTAGGCATATACCCTGGAGAAACTTACATATGTGCATTTGAAAACATGAATAAAAATATTCATTGTAGCACTGTGTAATAGCAACATAACAGCCAGAAAGTCCATGAACAATAGAATGGATAAACGCAGGGATTGCCATCAATGGGACACTGGATATATAGACATAGATGAAACTTAAGAATGTTGAGCTTAAAAACAAAGTAGCAAAAGGAAAAAAATACACATATACACCCTTTTTTTTTTTTTGAGACAGGGTCTTGCTCTGTCACCCAGGCTGGAATGCAGTGGCACAATCATAGCTCACTGCAGCCTCAAAATCCTGGGCTCAAGCAATCCTCCTGCCTCAGGCTCTTGAGTAGCTAGGAATACAGAAGAACACCACCACACCTGGATAATTTTTAAATTTTTTATAAGGACAGCAGTCTCCCTATGTTGCCCAGGCTGGTCTTAAACTTTTGGCCTCAAGAGGTCCTCCCAAAGTGCTGGGATTACAGGTCTGAGCCACTGTGCTGGCCAATGCACACATTCTTAAACTTCCCACTTACATAAAGTTTCAAAGGCATATAAAATTAACATATTATTTAGGAATAAATATGCAATAAAGCTAGAAAGAAAAGAAGGATAAGCCCAAAACTCAAGATAATTATTACCTATGATGGGAGAGGAAAGTGGATGGGATGGGGAAGGCATCCAAAGAATTTCAAAGATACTTGTAATTGTTTTTCTCTTTAACTGGGTAGAAGTACAAGAATGCTCACTGTATCATAAATCCTAACAGCTTACAGCATCTCTATTCAGTACTTTATAATTTAAAAATAAAAGTAGAGTGGAAACAGCAACGGGATAGAAGAAATTAATAAGCAAAACCAAACTTTCACATTGTGGACAAGAGTAGCAGCAGTTAATCTGCTCAGAGGCAAAGCATGTGACTGATATACTGGGATAAAGAGAAGCTCTACAGAAGAATATGGCTCTTTGTTTTTCTTATAAAATGGTAAGCAGGCCGGGCGCCGTGGCTCATGCCTATAATCCTAGCACTCAGTGAGGCCAAGGCAGGCGAATTGCTCGGGGTCAGGAGTTCGAAACCAGCCTGAGCAAGAGCGAGACCCCGTCTCTACTATAAATACAAAGAAATTAATTGGCCAACTAATATATATATATATGGAAAAAATTGGCCGGGCATGGTGGCGCATGCCTGTAGACCCAGCTACTTGTGAGGCTGAGACAGGAGGATTGCTTGAGCCCAGGAGTTTGAGGTTGCTGTGAGCTAGGCTAACACCACAGCACTCACTCTAGCCTGGGCAACAAAGTGAGACTCTGTCTCACAAAAAAAAAAAAAAAAAAAGGTAAGCAACCATCTCTTCATAGAAATAAGGCAAAAGAGGCCTACCTAATGCCGGTATGAAAAAAAGAGTTTATCCTGGCATTCTCCGCGAAGGCATGAATCTTTGTGTAGGGAAGTTGCTACTTCATATGGCGCCTTTGTACAGACTGGAAAAAGGCACCTTTCCTACAAGCAAGGTGCAACCCAGAGAACCTCATTTGGCCAGGTATTCAACAAAACACAATAACCTTCTATTAGACAGTAATACTTAACAATAACTAACATTTAAGGAATGCCATTTTCTATTCTAAATACCTTATGTGTATTAACTCATTTATTCTTTACAAGAATCCAGCAAGGTATCATTATCTCTAGTTTACAGTTAACAAAACAGAGTTAAGCAATTTGCCCAGTATCATACAGGCAGTTATAGACAAGCCAGATTTAAATTCAGGCAGATTGGTTCCAGAGCCTGTACTCTTAACCATTATGAAGACACTGCCTTTCTGAAGCAGTGACAGTTAAACTTTAGAAAGGCCTTTCTTAAGCTGTTTGCAAAGCCAAAGGATACTCTTAAACTGTGTGTACATATTGGGGGTGGAAGAAATCACCCCTCAATTTTCCACTTCCACACACAAAAAAATACAGGATAAGTTTCAAAATAAGTCCTGAATCCCTTGAAACATATAAAAATCTTTATGTACATATGTGCATTTTTCCCAGAAAGACAGTACATACTCTTAAGACTCTCAAAGGAATCTGAAGTGATTCAGGACCATTAGGCATCAATGGTTCCTAATCATTTTACTATTAAGACAACTTTTATTCCCAGCACTCCTTGCGTCTCATTTTGAAAGATGACTGACAATTTGCTCTCTTGTAATAATTTCATTTTTATTAATCAGACATGTAGATCTACTAGTCAGAACTTCTAATAAAACCAAAAAACTAGTGTTACCAGCCTTGGTTTATAAACTTTCAATATTTTAAATTAGAGGTACTATTCTGCATGCCTACAACACAAAGTTGGAAAGACTTAGGTATCCTGAAATTTGCTTCTATCCTCAACTTCATTACCTTAAGTCAAAAGCAGCTGATTTAAGGTAAATATGAGATTATCATTAGGCTTTCAGAAATGCAAAATACCCTGAGAACTATCATTACTCTGATTATTAAACGTAAGTGTTTAAATTATCTGAGGAAACTACCCAATGTCAAGTACTATGGATACAGAGAGAACAATCTTTTATTTATTTATTTTGAGACAGAGTCTCACTTTGTTGCCCAGGCTAGAGTGAGTACCATGGTGTCAGCTTAGCTCACAGCAACCTCAAACTCCTGAGCTCAAGAGATCCTACTGCCTCAGCCTCCCGAGTAGCTGAGACTACAGGCATGCACCACCATGCCTGGCTAATTTTTTGTATACATATTTTTAGTTGGTCAATTAATTTCTTTCTATTTTTAGTAGAGAAGGGGTCTCGCTCTTGCTCAGGCTGGTCTCGAACTCCTGACCTTGAGCGATAAGTCTGCCTCGGCCTCACATAGTGCTATGATTACAGGCATGAGCCACTGCGCCCGGCTGAGAACAATCTTTTAGAACTTCTAGATGTCTAGGGAATCCAGATTGTACCAGTGATTTAGGTGAAAGCTAAAGGCTTTTAGATGGAAATAAAAAAGTTCACCTGTAGACAGCCTGGGCAAATGGTGAGATCCCATCTCTACAAAAAATTTAAAAATTAGCCAGGTGTGGTGGTACGTCTGTGGTCCTAGCTACTCAGGAGGCTGAGGTAGGACTGCTTGAGTCCAGGACTTTGAGACTGCAGTGAGCTGTGACTGCACCACTGCACTCCTACCCAAGCAAAAGAACGACATCCTTTCTTAAAGGGGGAGAAAAAAGATCATCTGTAGAGAGAGATTATAGGAAATTTAGGAAGGTCCACAGAAGAAGCTGGAATGCCTGTATTTTTTTTTTTTTTTTAGAGACAGGGTCCCAGACTAGACTTGAACTCCTGCCTCAGCCTCCTAAGTAGCTGAGATTATAGGCACGTCCCATCTATATTTTAAAACAAACCTTCCACCAAAAACAGTGGGCAAAACCCAAAGAGTTTTAAGAGTTTCCCTACCACACAAATGCTATACAAAAGAAAATACAAATGCTACATAATCAGAACATTTGTTTCTGAGAACTAAAGTAAATTTAAGATTCTTCCTGAAATTTTATTAGAAGAAAATTTAGAAAAGAAAACAGGACTTTCACACCAAAACAGAAAATGCAGTTCTATTTAATACACTGAAATTTACATCTACTAACCATGGCAGCTTTATACATTTTAAATAACTACCTTCTCTCAACATTCTGATTCCATTTCATTCTTTCCTGAATGTTAGTAAGTAAACTCAAATTTGCCTTTGATAAACAAAAAGTCTCTTATTCTTTTTAGTGGTAGAACAACAATTAGTTTTAGACTATGTCAGAATTTGGGTGACTCTTCCAGGCAATATATCCTTTAGACTTTAGCCTCGACCAACTTTTGATATAGTTAAGAGAAGCACATAGAAAGCCTCTTGCATTCCCACTTTAAATATTTTCCTCTATGGTATTATTTTCCTCTGTGGTATTATATTCTAAGGCTAATCAATAATCATAGCTGTCTTTTTTGTATGAGTTAGTTTCTCTAATCAGTTTCATACACAAACTGAAATCTTAAGAGCTTCCTATTTCATAACTAGTCCTAAATTTAGATAATGGGAGATTAGGGAGTATAAAAACAAAAGGACTCACTTTTTTTGAATTCACTAATCTAAAATAATTTGTTGAAAATACATTATAGGCGGGGCGTGGTGGCTCACGCCTGTAATCCTACACTCTAGGAGGCTGAGGTGGGCAGATTGCTCGAGGTCAGGAGTTTGAAACCAGCCTGAGCAAGAGTGAGACCCCGTCTCTACTATAAATAGAAAGAAATTAATTGGCCAACTAAAAATATATAGAAAAAATTAGCTGGGCATGGTGGCACACGCCTGTAGTCCCAGCTACTCAGGAGGCTGAGGCAGCAGGATCACTTGAGCCCAGGAGTTTGAGGTTGCTGTGAGCTAGGCTGATGCCATGGCACTCACTCTAGCCTAGGCAACAAAGCGAGACTCTGTCTCAAAAAAAAAGAAAAAACATTATAAAAAATGCTCCTGAAAAGTCTTCAATTCATTTTGTAAAGAACTACTTTTAATTTGGCAAAGTCTTGAGATCACTAAGAGAAGGCATATAGATGACAATATTCAGTACTATTTAGCAGACACACAGTTCTCTTAAGAACAGATATGCCGATGAAAAATGTGATCCTAGGTAGAAAACAACTGCAGAATGTTCCCTTTTACCCCAAGAACTAACAAACAAAACAGGTATGTAGATAGATGTATTGCTAGCATACTCTGGTGTGTGTGTGGGGGGAGGAAATGGAGATTATCCATAAAGGAGAACAAATAATTTAGAAATTTACTCGTACAATTCTATCTGTGTTATCCTAATGGACCCAAAGTCCATGGTTCAAATTCTACAGTTTAATTTTAAAATACCAGCAGCCAAGCCTTTAAAGCTAATACGTAGTTTTCAACAGTCCAACCCTGTGCCAAACTTAGGTATTTCTATTACATGTATTAGCTATTTGTGTCTGTGTTTAAAACTTAATTTCTAAGTCTTGCCTACTTCTCTGCACCATATCCACTGTCATAATATCCTACCCAACAATACTGTTTTCACAATTTACCCACTTGTTTCCCAGTATTTTCACTAACTGGTAATTTACTCCGGATTTTTAAAAGGAAGTTTGAAAAAGTACTAAACTAGGAACAAAAATCACTCCAATTACTTCCTTAGGCAACTGTTTTTTCACATAAGGACTGAATGACCAGCACAGTTCAGATACTACACATATCTTCATACCTTCTGAGNTTACTTCCTTAGGCAACTGTTTTTTCACATAAGGACTGAATGACCAGCACAGTTCAGATACTACACATATCTTCATACCTTCTGAGTAGATATGTACAGTACCCTTCTTCATGTTACCTTCCAATCCCTTTGACTTCTATCTCTGGTTTAGGCTGACCATGCAGAAGATAAGCAATGCACAAGGGATCTAAGAGTTTGATAAGATTTATAATGCTGGTGGCATAACTCCCAGTTCTAGTTCAACTCCCCTGACCACTTTTAGTAGCTACTTCAACTAAACACATTTTTATGTGTTTTAAACTTTTTACTTTGAACTAATTTCAGACTTACAGAAAAGGTGCCAAAATAGTGCAGAGTTCCTTTATATCCTTCATCTAGTATCTTTATAATTAAAGTATAATTATCAAAATCAAGAAATTAACATTGGTATAAGTTAATTAACTATAGGCCATGTTCAAATTTCACCAGTTTTCCCACTAACGCCCTTTTTCAGTTCCAGGGTCCAATCCAGGATCCCCACATCGCACTGCATTTAGTTCCTGCTTCTCCTCAGTCTTTACTTGTCTTTTATGACCTTTCCTTATCTTTGTGACCTTGACACTTTTGAAGAATACTGGTTATTTTGTAGAATGTTTCCCCAATGAGTTTTTATATTAGATCATGATTAGAAAGAAAAAGAGAGTATGCATTTGGGGCAAGAAGAATAAACATCACATAAATGGTGTTGTAGCTTTCTCACTGCATCGTATCACTGGGTTCATGCTGTCCTTGTTTTATTACTAGTGATGTTAACCTTGACCACTTGATTAACATGATACTTCCACTGTCAATTTCTATTTTCTTTGTAGTTAATAATTATCCTGCGGGAGATACTTTGAGACCATGTAAATATCCCGATTTTCCTCAATCTTTCACTCACTATCATCATAGATGGATTTTTGTCTTCAATACCTACTATGCTGCTGTTTGCCTAATGGTGGTTTTCTATTTCCTTCTATGTTTACTAACTGAAATTCTTCTGTAAGAAATGTACCTTCTCTCCTATTTATCCAGCTATGTCAGTATGGACTCAAATACTTATTTTGAGCATTGCCTTCATTTCAAGCACAAGATGTTCCAGGCTCATCTTGTATTTTCCCTGCCCAGCCCTGAAATTAACCACTTCTCTAAAAAGTTGTGGTTCCTTTAACAAACAAGATCTGAGTGCTCAATGCTACTGAGGTATAACTGTCAAGTCAAGATGTGGACATCCAGCCTAGTATTTGTTTCCTTATTATATTAAACTTATTAGCTGGGAATCATTAGCATCACCTGGAGCTTGCTAGAAATACAAATTCTTGGACCCCAAGCTAGACCCACTAGACCAGAATCTCTGAGAGTCTCCCATAGGAATTCATGTTTTCAGAAATTTGCCAAATGATTCTGGTATTCGCTGTAAAGTTTAAGGAGCACTGCTTTAAAGAAAAGTTAGTTTTCCTTCATTATAAACCCTATGTTCATCTCTAATAAACAAAAAGGGCAAGTTTAGACCTAATAATTTGCCTTGTGTATAAATCATATTTTTACTACCACAACTAATAAAACTATAGGTGAAAGGCCTCATCCATTAAAGAAGTAAACACTTTGCTATTCTTTATTTTCCTATAAAACTGTTAAAAGTCTGGTGGTCTAAATAGTTATAAAGAAAAAAGAGTTACAAAGTATCTTTATACATTACTTTAAAAAATACTATAAATAATACCGTGTTTCTGGCCGGGCGTGGTGGCTCAAGCGTATAATCCTAGCACTCTGGGAGGCTGAGGCGGGCGGACTGCTTGAGGTCAGGAGTTCGAAACCAGCCTGAGCAAGAGCGAGACCCCGTCTCTACTATAAATGGAAAGAAATTGGTCAACTAATATATATAGAAAAAATTAGCCGGGCATGGTGGCGCATGCCTGTAGTCCCAGCTGCTTGTGAGGCTGAGGCAGGAAGATTGCTTGAGCCCAATAGTTTGAGGTTGCTGTGAGCTAGGCTGACACCAGGGCACTCCCTCTAGCCTGGGAGACAAAGCGAGACTCTGTCTCAAAAAAAAAAAAAACAAAAACAAAAACAAACAAACAAACAAAAATTCCGTGTTTCCCCAAAAATAAGACCTACCCATAAAATAAGCCCTAGCAAGATTTCTAAGCATTTGCACAGAATAAGCCCTACCCCGAAAATAAGACTCAGTGAACGGCGTGGCTACGCAGCCTATCTGCATAACCTATGCATTTTGTGGAGCAGTAAAGAAGAGCAGCCCTTCTCGTCTGCACCAAGAGAGCTCTATTGCTCGACATGATAGATTGGGGCCAATGGTTCTAAAGGAAATAGAGTCACAAGAAATTCAGGATGGAATTCGGGGTTTGGAGAGTTATGATGATGTTCCAGAAGACGACTTAACTATATTTGAATAAATGTAGATTATTGTACCATACTTAAAAAAAATAACACATCCCCTGAAAATAAGCCCTAGGGTGTCTTCCTGAGGAAAAATAAATATAAGACCCGGTCTTATTTTCGAGGAAACACAGTATTACTTTTATATAAAGAAGTTGTAAGTCAGCCTCCGGGATCAACTCCTGCCTACACATACGACCTAACATCCATATAGTGAATTTATAAATATAGAACCCAATACAGCACTATCAAAGTCAGACTGCCTAGGCCTGAATGACTGCTCCAGCTTCTGACTTGGTGAACTCTCTCTATATGCCTTTGGTTTTCTTAGTCACAAAATGGAATACTACTACCTAAATGGAAGAGGTAATGGGAGGGTTAAATGAGATAATGTGTAACACTTACAACTATGAGGGTACAAAAGAAGTCCTCAAAAACTGTTATTATCATATGAATATTAAATAAAAGTACAACTGCAGGTTTTAGTTTTTGGAATGGGGAAAGCAAGTGGATACTACACTAAAGGAAAGTTCTGCTGCTGCATCAAAAGATCTGGAAAAAAGGGAGAACCAGACAGCTCTATTTATATAATTAAAACAAAACCCTCAGAAGTTAACAAACCCATGTTTTAAATTTGACTTCTTGTAAAAATGTTACTACATTTACATCATGTATAACTATGGTCAAGGCCTGAAGGAAAATATATAAAAATCAAAACAATTTAGTTTGTTAAGGTAATATAAATTATGGGTGAATTTTCTTCCTTTCTATTATGACTACCAAAATCATGTGTACAGTATGTATCTAAGTCACAAAAAAATCATTTGCCAATTCCTTTAATATTATTAGTAAAGAGGAAAACAGCCCAAAAAGTAATAACAGTTCCCATTTACTAAGTCCTTAAAACTATCCCATTTAATACTCTAAATGACCCTATGAATGTCCGCTTTCCATAACACCCTTCATTATTCCCAAATGCTTGATTTCCATGCAAAATTTATGATTAAAAGTACAATTGCCACATTGAATTATCTCCTGTGGGACACAATTTAATAAGCAGTATGCAGGATGTAGAAATATTAATGAAACTTAATTAAAATTCTAAATGCAAAACAAAAACAGCCATTTCTTTATTCTTCAAATTTTTTTAGAGGTTGTTGAAACTTCAAGTTTATGTGCTTTCGCATTTGGCTTAGTGTACAACCCGAAAGTGAAAAAGCAGACAAGCCTCCTCTGAGAAAACTTTCTTCAGGAAATTCAAGAGGCACGTCAAAGAAATGTGGACTTCCATGATTTCTTAAGCAAAAATAACTTATAAACAAGATATAATGCATTATTAAAAATAACCAAAAATCCTTAAATAACTAGCTAAATTATTCTGAAGTTAATTTCTGAATTATCAAAGCTCTCAGGCTAGTACTACTCCTACATTACAAAGGAAACTAGGTAACATACGGCTTAAATGAGTCATTCAAGATTACACAATAAACCTGCAACAAAACTGGTATCAAGTTGTGGACTCTGCACTGATCATAATAAACGTTATGAAAGAAAAGCTCTCACTTGAAGTTTCCACAGCAAATTTTAGTTTTCCAAACTGTTATAATCCAAATAAACGCTTCCAAGAACATTTGTAGTTACTCTACCATGAAGTTCCCTTTCTCATTAAATGAGTTTCCACCGGCCATTTATATATTAATCGTGTGATTAAAAAATAAAACTGATAAATATGGATAGCTGCCACGGCACACAAGGAAAGGATCTCTTACATAGATCCAAACAAAATGTTTTAAAAACCTAAACACAGGAAAAGAAACAAAACCAGTATGTTTAATCTGTGTAAGATGACTCATTTCTGGATCTGTGTACCAGTATAAATCTTAACAGTTAAGCATTACTGAGAGAGAGTGCTATAAACTTTGGAAGAAGTAAGAAGGGTAAACTTTTTCATTGGGAATATAATACTGAGAGTAGGATACATACATAATATGTAATCAAAATGGTAGGGGGAGGGGTTTTACTAAAACTTCAAACTTTGCTCTTCTTAGCACCTCTTAAAAAAGTACTGGCCGGGCGCAGTGGCTCAAGCCTGTAATCCTAGCTCTTTGGGAGGCCGAGGTGGGCGGATCGTTTGAGCTCAGGAGTTCGAGACCAGCCTGAGCAAGAGAGACCCCATCTCTACTATAAACAGAAAGAAATTAATTGGCCAACTAAAATATATATAGAAAAAATTAGCCGGGCATGGTGGCACATGCCTGTAGTCCCAGCTACTTGGGAGGCTGAGGCAGGAGGATTGCTTGAGCCCAGGAGTTTGAGGTTGCTGTGAGCTAGGCTGACGCCACGGCACTCACTCTAGCCT